>CM039680.1:237146790-237284290 GCA_022537955.1 Schmidtea mediterranea | reverse complement strand
TTACATGGAAAACTAATCTAGCAATAAAATTTACCATTGTCATTTTTTTTAAAAGATACATTCTGTGGTTTTGTTATTTTCGCTCTAGATGAAATTGGCAATTTCGTTGTCTGTGGAGTTTCATAATTTTTTGATCTCACTGTTGGAGTTACAGAATTACTTGAGGATTTCTGCGATAATACAACTCCAGAATCCTAAAGTATTAAATAATAAAACGTAGTAGTAGGAACAATAATAACAATAAAAATAATAATAATAATAATAATAATAATAATAATAATAATAATAATAATAATAATAATAATAATAATAATTTGAAAATAGTGAATGAAATTACGTAACTCGTATAATAAATGTTGTCTACAAAAAAAATCACTTATTATCATCAGTTATATAGTAATTAATTAATTAAAGGTAAAGGAAATGTTTTCATATTTGATATACTATCTTCTGTTGAAAGGGCGCAATTCTACCTTATTATTGTAAACAAATTATTAACAAATAAAAAAATATTTTGAATTGAAGAAATCTAATTTTAGTTTTATAATTTTAAAATTGAATGGAATATAAATGAACCTGTGAACTAGCTCTTTCCATTTGTCTATTTTCATTTTTATATACAGGAATACCTGTGGCAATTGTGAAGTTTTTCTTGTATTCAGAATCAATGCTCATGTTATATGTTTGTCTAGAAAACTGTTTGTTTTGATCAACAATCGCATCAATATCTTGATCAAGATCCAAATGTGACGGTGGCCTCTGATTAGGATTCCTTTTGATTTTGTTTTTATTTCTAAATTAAAGGATATTTATTGGAAATAAAAGATAAATTATAATAATTTTATATTGATTTTATGTGAATAAAAGAATTAACATCCAATAATATTATAAAGTGCTTATATAATGAAATTTCACTTTTTTTCTTCGTTGACAGAATGAATTTGACAGAATGAGAATGACTGTTTATTAGAATTGAAATACAAATATAAGAATGGTGATTTGAAAAGATTCGACTTAAAGAAAATTAATCTTACATAAGAATGAGCGAAATGATGAACGTATCTCCTGATTGTTTTACATCATTTTAAATTTATAGGATAATTCATGCTACGAAACCGGAGACACCGATCATAGATGATAAAGCTATATCTGTTAAAATAAAAAGAATCAACATTATAAAATTTTAACAAAAAATAGAAAGAAACATGTAATCTCAAAGAAGTCAGTATTGAAATGTTTAAGGGGTTGAACATTTCTAATCGTAAATGGTTGAAACCTTTCTTCATAAAGAACAAAACAAAAAATCAGAGAAAAGGTACTCAGTACAAATCATCGATTGTATAAAAGAATATTAAGCCACCAAAAGCGTTTTGCAGTTAAAAGAGATGATGATTAAAAAGTTTTCTTTCAAGAAATAAAAAAATTAATTTCCCGTAAGGTCAATATAAAGATAAAAAAGTCATATAAATAATGTACACCATACCAAACTGTTTCTTGCCAATAGGATTATATATGAAAAAATTTTTATCGGCTGTGAATTATATTGGAGTTTTACAGGCCATGGTTGTACCATTAATTCGTCTAAATTTTGTTTTTCTAACGGCTAATTATTCAAAGAGCCGAGAGAAGAACAAACAAATGCTCCAAACAGGTTAGCAAAATAACAATATCTTAAGTTTTGAAGTATGTCTAATAAACAATAATAATTATTTGAGATTTTGATTTTCTATTTCATTCATTAAAACAATTTTCAACAAATAGTAAAAATTAAAACTGTATAATAAATGGTCAATACCTATTATTATATTATTGTGTTGTATAAATTGTTCCGACAGATAGAGAAAATGTATATATCAACTAATAAGAAATTAGAAAAATTAAATTAATAAATTAAATGTTAATTTGCTAACTTTAAAAGGTTTTTTCTTAGTTCAAATTTATCAAATATTTTAAAATTTAATTAAAATACATTGGTTATAAATATTAAAATATATCATATTTTAATAAATGTATATACTTTTGATTTATTCAGTTACATCAGAAATTTTAATTAATTTATTAATACAATAAAGTATGAAAAAAAATTGGAATTAATTACGGACACGGCTGATTTATTATCCAACTATAAAAAATAATACTGATTTTTTAAATTTTTTTTTTGATTAATTTTCATCAAAATCGGGATTTTTTTTCATTTTGAGAATTGTTTTATCTTTGAATATTACATTTTTTTTGTTTGTTTTTTTACGAAGTTGTGCAGTTATTATAAATACATATTAGTTCAGCATCAGGTAATTTCACTTTTATTCTCTCCGAATTTTTATTTCATATTATTTCATGTGATTTCATCTAATTTATTTTTGATCTTATATACATGTTTTAAGAAAAAATTTACAATTTCATTTGTATTTAAAATTGATTAGAGATTTTATATTCATAGTTTTATTTTTGAAAGATTTAAAATAGGTTTCATAAAAACTATTTATTACGAAATTCTATTTTAAAAATTACATAAAAACATACAATTCTAATTTAATTCCTTAAATATTTATTTTAAACAAAGTAATTAAATGTATTTTTAAATTTTATTAAAGTGTTTTATTTATTATAAAATTTATAATACAGTAAACTCTTTAGAAATGTGATCTCATATCCTAATATGTAAATAAATTACAAATTTTGTCATTATAGATTTATTTGCACCTGTTTTTGTAAAGTTTCATTAAAAATGTTAATTAAAATATTTTTTTATGAATTTAATAACTATTCATCTTTCTATGTACAATCGTTTTAAGTTATTTTTTAGAAAAGTAAATATCATTATATAATTATATTATAAAATAATCATTCTTACATTGCAATATATGGATCATCCAGTCGATCACTAATATTATTCAGACTTCCAAAATGTTGAGATTTCTTAATTGGTATTTTTGATTTGTCATTTTCTGTTTTAACGTCTTTTCCTTCTATTACGGTAGCTGGTTTATTTTTTTTTATTGATCTATTCCTAAAAATACAACAAATTTGATTCACAAAATTCTTTTTTTAATAATAATAATTAATATTATTATATTATTATTTCTAAATTTGTTTTTTTTCAAATAGAAAACCAACTATGCTTTATGAGCAACGATGCGTGACGTCTTTTCAAAAGACCTCTATTGTTAGCTGCACTTGATTTTATTTGATTTATAAAACTGAATTATCAATAGAATTGGCTCTTACCCATATCCATATTATCTATTAAATTCAATTCATTTAAACAACTGTGTCAATAGTGCAAATTCAACTTTTTGTCACGAAAATATTGATTTTTCAAATAAAAAATCTATAAATAAAAATATAGATGTAAAATTCGAGATTATGAAACTTTCATAAAAAATGTTCACTAAAAGAATTACGACATGTAATATCAAGTTGTATTCATTCTGTTATTACAAATTTCTTTCAATAACTGACTATTTATAATATTTTGAGCCTTATCAATCATCGGTGATTATGAACAATGTTTAGGGATCATTCACCCTTGGCATTTCCGCATACAGCTTTCCATAAATTTAAGTATATTTACTAAGAAGATTTGGCTTAAATTTTATTTTTAGAGGGTAGATTAAAATTTTTGTTTTATTAAATTTTTAAAATTTTGTTTAAATGAATTAATTTTTTAATTTTCAATTTTCATTTAATTTTTAAGCCAATCAATAATTTTCATTGAAAAAGCGTAACAAAATTTTTTTGATAAAAATACTTTGAAACTAACAAACTGGCATATGGATCCATTGTTATATTATTGAGACTATTTAGACTTCCAAACGGTTGTCTTGCGTTCATCAACCAGTTTGATGATTGCGATTCGTTAGCGACCATAGTAATTACATCAGAATCAACTTTCATATCACTATCGTAACCCGATTTCCTGGATAGACTCGACGTACGTTTAAGTCTGACAGGAACCATAGGAGGTTCATCAGAATCCACTGTATCTTTGTTCATTTCTGGTTTTGGAATGGATTGAACGTCATTCCATTGTTTAGAAACGGTTTGAGTTCTGTCACCAACTCCTGATAAACTGTATAATTTTGAAGAGTCATCAGATTCAGGTGGAGAAACTTCAATGACCGGTTCTGGTATGACTGGAGCAGCGTGAGGTTTTCTAACCGTTCCATGTCTCGACGGAACTTGACTTATTGAATCATAATCAAAGTCCATGCTCTCATTTTTGACCTGTTATATACTTTTAGTTAATTTATTTTAATTTCAAAATAATATTAACAGAATATTATTAATAATCCTTTAAGTATAGTTAGAAAATGAAACAAGTACCGATTAGTAACCAAATCAAAATAATTTTATAAGAAATGTTAATGAAAATGTTTATTAAAATGGTTAGGAGCAAAAATAAACAATAAAAAGATATTGTGAGAAATTTCTTAGTATATGCCGAAGTGATTTAACTATTTTCAACATTTTGTACTATTAAACCCTGAAATATCACATTTTCTATGTTATTACTGGTCATACATTAAAAATATAACTACCAATTTTAACAGCAATAACCACATGCTGAACCTACATTGTGTTGAGATGCTCTAAAAAGAATTTAAGAAGTATATTTCGAGAAAATTATCCTCATCTTCAGCCTGCCATCATAATCTTTGTACGGAAACAATAATGATGTAATAGTTACGATTTAATGATTTAATTAAATAATCTCAATAAATTTGTTGCTGATTGAACGTGTATTTTAGGGGATTGTGATTTAATCACTAAAGCCTCACATAAAATGCTTTCCCACTTGTTATTTAAGTTTTTATATAAAATTTTAAAATCTTTTAAATCAGTTGTGCCTTTGCACAATTTTCTAATCTCAATAATATTACTCATACCTCTCAAACGGCTATTTTCCTGAACCCGTGTGAGATGACGGGAAGTCTCTCGAATGAATGTGACATTGCACCCGTTACATGAAAATTTATACACTAAATCAGAAACTAAACCTATTGGGGTTTGACATTTATTACTAAGCACATATCTATTGATTAAACGATTTTGAAACTATTTTAGACAAATTTGAATTGTCTAATTATTTTGTGACAGACAATTTAAAATTTTTAAAACCTTCCGAAGATGGAATTACCAAAACATGTGATTTTATGAGTTCACCATCATTAGGTGAACTAGAATTTTATGTCAGGCTTTGGTGATTAAATCACAATCCCCTAGAATAAACGTTCAATCAGCAACAAATTGAGATTATTTAATTAAATCATTAAATCTTAACAATTACATCAGTATTATATCAGATATTTTGGAACTGTTATCTGATATATTAATTTATGCTGCTACCAAGGAATCATCGTTTTATACTTTTACTTACATCATTATTGTTTCCGTATATAACATTTATCAAAGATTATGATGTCTGACTGAAGATGAGGATAATTTCCTCGAAATATATTTCTTTTATTTAGCCTTTTCAAGTTTTTATTAATAATGGGCCATCAGTTTTTCGATATTTTATTTAAAAGAGTTTAATTTTTCTTGTTTTTTGCTTTAATATATTATTTGCATATTTCAATAATAGAAACTAATGGATTTTCAAAATTTAAATTATATAAGAAATTTTCTATAATGACATCGAAAATGTCGGTTCATCGTCTAATAAAATCTAAGAAAACTGTCTAAAAGATTAATAGAGCAACTAATAACTACAACATATTGTTTCAGGATTAACTGGGATAACCAGTAAATAAAATTGAATTTGAAGAAGTCAAAAAAGGAACCTTGCCAGAACTAATAAACACCAATGCATATGGAGTCCAAAATTATGAACCTTCTAGTAAGAACCTTATTTGACTCATCAAAATCAAAGAAAATTCAAAGAATTTCAGATTTTAGCTAAGTCTAAGTAGTGCACTTTATAATACATTGTATGAAGTAGAGCGGAATTCAAAGCGAATTAAAAATGAGAGATGCTTTAGAAGTTATTAAAACCATTCGATGCCACCAATATTGCAGTTTATCTCAAGAATCATGACTATTCAAAGAAAAGAAAAGTTTTCAAACATGATCAAGAAAACAATGGAAATCGCATAAAAATACATTTTTTGAGTTTAGTAAACTGTCTATTCTAAAATTTTGGAAATAATTTATTTCGTTTTACGTGATAACCAAGAGCAAGACGAACTGCATTTAAAAATGAATCTCAGTTCGAATTACACTATTGTTCGATGGAAAGCTTTTTGAGAAATATCATCACTAAATATTTTGTAATTAACCCAATTATCATTGGTGATTCTGAGCTAGGGTGAAAATTGACGAATCTATGTTAGTGAAAAGTAAATATAATTGAAGAAGACTTGTTTTGGAACAACAGATATTTGGAGGATACGATAATGAGTGATAAATGGGTATTTTGAAGGTTTGGGTAATATTCATTTTACAGTGAATCATTCAGAAAATTACGTAGGCCCTACAAAAAACATGTGAAAAATGTCTGGAAAAAGCTAAAGGCTGCCGACAGACAGCAACATAAAACAGCTAGATCGACTTTGGCTTCGCATATGTTTGAATTTTTGTGGCGACAATGTCTTAAGAGATATTTTGATGTATTTATTGAGAATGTTAATGCTGTTTATCAAAATAAATTAAATATATTAGGTTTTTATATCAAAATTATTTATATTTTGAATTATTATTAAAGTATAAACTTAATTTTTAACAATTTCTTATTATTTGTAATTATGTGCTAAAATCTTTGATCTATAGTTATTGACGTATAATAAATAAATTACCTAACCAAGTCATTACGGATTCGATTCTCGATGACTGTTGAATGGATGTTTGTGTTAAATAAAATGAAGTAATCATGCATGTGTTTGATTAATCTGTATCAAAAATAAGTCCTAATCTAATAATACTCCAAATATTAATATATATTTTTATCTAATCATAGATTTTAAATCTAATTATAATTATTAATGGTGATAAAATATACATAAAATAATTCTTTTATAAGTGCACAATTAAGAAATAATTTTGACATTTGAAATATCAAAGGTCAAAATAATTTTATAATTATAATTATGCAGCGCTGCTTTATAATAATTAGATTACAAATAATAGTGAGCAATTTCTAGCAAGAAAAATTCGGCATTTATTCAAATCAATTGGTTATGAGCTACAAATAAATTGAAATTATGAAAATTTTCATACATGAATTTTATTGTTTACTATATTCTTTTATTTATGTGAAGATTTTACATGTAATTAATTATCAATAAATCATTTGTCATTTTCACCATTGATCCATTTTCAATGTCTTTTATCTTCATTTTCTTTCTCTAAATTATTGATCAATGTTTTAAAACTACTAGATTTTTAAATAACCTCTTACAAACAGATAACTATAGAAGTTCGTAAAAAATAAACTAAAAAAATAAGAATAAACGAGAGAACAGCTACAATATACGAGTATAAGTAGATGTAAAGAAAGTATCGCATTTAATGTTAACTGTAATATCTGAAAACATAACAAAATCCATGTAGATTTAGACTTCCTGAACCTTGAAGCATTTAAAAGTATTCAGGGAGGTTTCATTTCTAAAATTGTAATTTTCTAAGGAACAAATTATTTCTTATTTAGTAAAGTAGTTCAATATGAAAATATATAATTTAAACAATATATTTCGGACATATATGTTTCAATAAAACTATAACTGTAACGTGAAATTCTAAATTTATGGTACAGTTAGTCTTAATCTTTTGACTGCAAAGTTAAAGGAAGAGCGATAATTATCTAAGTTTGAAATTAAGAGAGCTGTAAAACGTACATATACGGAGGTAGCACATATGTCTGCTTTCGAACTTATATTTATAGCAGATTACAGAATTTCAAAACGTATATTTACGAAGGTAGTACACAACATTTATTCCTTGGAAAGCGTGTATTTACAGATGTAGCAGCGAAAGAGTTAAAATATACAAAAATAAAAATAACTTAATTTTTTTATTAGTTTATTGTTATAACAAAGTTATTTATTAATGAGAAGAGTATGTATTATAAGTGTATCAATATCTGGACAATTAGAAGTAGGAATAATAGAAATGAATAAAAGTCATTTAAAAAATATAATTCGTAAAAGAATAAACTGAATAACTGAAAAAATTATAATTGAAAAATAAAAATAAAAAATAAAATAAAAATGAATAAAAGTCATTTAAAAAAAATTCTTAAAAGAATAAACTGAAAAACTGAAAAAAATGAGGAAAAAATATAAAGTCATAAAAATGAATAAGTCATTTAAAAATAGTCAAAAAAGATTACAGATATTTTATTAATATAACACATATTATTAATCTATTAAATTAATATAGGTACAACCTTGAAAGTAATTCATTGAACTTTTCCTTTTTTTCTTGTAAGTTCTAACTTTACTACTGTTCCTTCTGAATATTTATTACAAACAATATTTATTTTCCGAAAATTTAGTGTCAGATTTGTACTACTTTTTCAAAGCCATTGTGCTACCTTTAAATTATGATATTTGTACCGGGATGATATTCACTAATAGTATCATAACTTTTACAGATTTCTAAACGAAAATGGCTGCAGTTCCATTTCAATGTCGAGAACACTCATGAAATTATTATATTATTTTATTTTTCTATTCTATTTTAAAAATATTTATTCTCCTAATTATCCATGATGAAGTGAACTGTTTTGAATAGTGCCGGTCAAAAGCAGCCGGTCACATTGGCGGATAGTTTGTGACTTATTTAATATAAGGAAAGGGGGAAAGGAGTTCTGTCTCTTCAGATACTTTCCTCAAATTCGGTGCGCCACTTATAACGGCCATCCGAAAACAGGCTATAAAAGAGCGAGGTTACTTGGAAAATCCAAACACGCTAAGACTGATCTTAGTGTACCATTTTACAGAATATTTTACCATATTCAAACTGACCTGTCACCCATTTGAGATGAGCAGTTTATTAATTGTCTCTTTTAGTTTCTTTTTTAATAAAAAAATAATTATTGTTCCAGTAAAATATAGTATTATCAAAACTTTGTACCAGGTTATTAATACAACAGGCGTACATTTATATATTACTAAATGCGCAGTTTAAGAAAAACTGTTGATAAATTATTTTTTAAGCGACGTTCAAATAAAAGCTTGTCCACACTTTTAAAATAACTTGAGCTGGCCTTGATTCTAATTTGTCCTAGAATCGGATTGTTTAGAATATTGGGATGGTGCTTGTTTAGAAAATTATGGACAATTTTAAATTTGTCTATTAAAACAATATTTTTAATTCTAAAATTTTGTACAACAACTCATTTTTAATATTAGCGTTACATGTTTTTAAGTTATTTTTAATAGAATATGAGTAAAATAATCATCTTTTAATTGTTTAGAAGATTACAGTAAACAATGATCTATGATTATGAAATTTTCATTTAAGGTGAATTTAGTAAAATTAATTACTGGCAAAATAATGAAATAACTCACAATATCTTTCAAAACAGTATTAAGATCATCATATTGTAAATCTCGAGTCTCTATGAGAAACTGTTGATGATCAGATATCAACTGAAATCAACGAATAAAAAATAATAATCAAAAATAAAAGATATATTTTAAAAATCATCCAACTTTTTCAACTATGGCATTAGCCAATGTCATTTCTGTTTTATCTCTGAGATCTGCCGTTTCGAAAGCTTTTCGAGTTTTTCGTAATTTTTCTTGCAAATCTTTCTATGAAAATAATTATAATTTAATAATTGTGATGACAAAATTTCTAACGACATCTATTTTTTTCCCGACTAATAATTCTACCTCGTCATGCAAAATTCTCAAAACTTGCAAATTAATATTCTGATTGTTAATCCCTGTCTTATTATTGTAATCTGTAAAATTGTATTAATAATATTAATAATAATAATAATAATAATAATAATAATAATAATAATAATAATAATAATAATAATAATAATAATAATAATAAATTATTATTATTTATTATTATATATTAATAATAATAAAAATAATAATTATACAATTATAAAATATAACTTTATAAAAATATTTAATGACTAAATAATGAAAATTTCACTTTTTTCACATTTTATCTTATAAACGCCCAAATCTTATATATGAAGAATAATAAATATATAGAATAATAAATGTATACAATAAATAAATATTAATAAATATCAGACTTTTAGAAATATTGATAAACATTTGACCAATATTTTTATTTTTACTATTTAGAATAATTGTTTTAATATTTTCAAAAATCAGAAATGCTATCATTTATAAAGGATTGACATTATATTGTTAAAAACAAAATTTCGATCTGTAAGTTATACAAAGAATTTTTGGAAGTATTGAGATTTATATTGTGATATTTGATAAACACAAATTTTATTTTTTGAATTTGTACAACAGCCTGACATTTTTGAGAGATTTAACTAATTAACTTGAAATCATTAACGCAACATTTTTTATGTATTCGAGATCAATAAGAATAAACCGTTATCTTCATTCGCTCAGAGAATAGATCAATGTATTAAATAGAAAGCATTGATTGGCCAATACAGACCCGGTGCTAGGAATGGAAACAATTTGGTGAAATTTCGTATAAATGTCTTCAATTTCAAGAAATAATTTATTATTAATATATATTTATCCATAAAGTTGTACAAAATTCTTATACTAAAACTTAATTGGTGAAATAGATTTTAAAAATAATAATTCGGGAAAAATAAAACTTCTTTAGCAATTTTTCCGATTTTGCGCTGGTGGTGGTCATGAATTTTATCCGCCTTCTAACGGGCTTACATCTATAGCTGAAAGAATGAAGATGATTTATATCGTAAATAATAGATGTATAAGGTAAAGAAGATAAAAGATTTTAAATAATGAATATTATGTTCCATAATTTCTGAGATGAATTTTAGACATGAGATAAAATAGTTCTTATAAATTATTGTCTATTGAAGGGTTTGACCAATATTAGTGAGCACAATAGAGGCTGTAAAAGTGAAATAGGAATGTCTGATTTTAGAATTTTGTTGAAAAGTTTTAATAATTATTGAGAACGCGTGATATGTGAATCATTGCTGATAAGGTCATTGGATCCAAAGATCAATGTGCAAAGTGCTGTGACTACGAATTTTTTGAATGTTTTTAAATAGTTAACGTATGTTAAATCATGTTTATGTATTGTTTTTTAAAAAAAACTTTTTTTTAATATTATTAAAATAATTGAAATTTAAAATTACATTATTTTTTTTAAAAAAGTTATAATATAAATGACATTTTAAATTAATTAAAAGTTATTTGAATATATTTTATAAATATTTATTTATTACAAAATTAAATTAATAAAAAATAATTTGTTTAAATTAAATGTTAATTCATAATATTTTTAGTTTGTTTTGAGTACCTGAAGATGGTAGTTATGCTATCAAAATATATCGTACGAAAAATTTTTTATTTATTTATAAATTTGTAAGATGTATAATTGACACATATTGTTTTAAATAATATTGAAATAAAGTTGTTTTAATATTGCGATATAAATAAAAAAAATGAAATTAATTAACTCTAGTCTTGTATATATTTTATTATTATATTTAGTATCAGATATATAAAAGCATACGTAAAAATTGTTTTAAAATTATAACATATATGTCAAATTTCAATACATTGATAAATGCTTGTTTTGACAGAAATAACTTTGTTAAGTCGATTATGAAATTGCACTAACAAAATTTAATTCATTACACAATTTTTACTTTTTATACAGAAATCAATCATGATTTCATAATTGAGTAAAAAAACTCATACTTAACACGTTGGCAAACAAGCCGACGGCATATGCGGTCGGTAAATTTAGAAAATACGCGACGGAAATGTTGTCGTTCGTTTTGTCAGGTATTGGGAGAAAACTGAATTTTCACACGCAAAATGCTTTATAAAATATTGAAATATAATTCAAACGACCCTTTAAAAACCGTTTTATTTTCATGTATGAGCAATTAATAAGACTTCAATTGAAATACAAATCTCTATCACATATAGTGCCCCTTCACCAATAACTAATAACCAATAACTAATTTCTACTGCCTACCAACGTATTAAGTACGTATTTGATGAAATACAAGTTCACTTACAACTTAGTAACCGTTTATATTTCAGATGATTACTTTAATGGGTGTGTCTGGGGTTTCTTTGCAAGGTTTGCTATATTGGGTTCAAAATTAGTCAATTTTAATCTTAAATCCTTTCAAAATTCCACATTTAATTTGTATTGTAATTAGTTAATATTAAATTTACGTGACTGAAGCCGACTTCAACCATATTGAAACTTGGAAATGCCAGCAAAAATCTGTAAAGATTTCGTAAAAATTTCGTTAAATTTTGCATATTTTTGCATTATATTTATATTTGTCCAGAATTTGCTTTTTGATAAATTTTTAAGAAGCGTATTTTCTTCAAGATCAGATATTAATTCAACAAGCACTTGTGGCGAATATATTCCATTATGAATTTTCTAAATATTCTAAATGATTATGTCTAACATATACGGAGTTGGTTAGTCGGTCTTACATAGAAATAGTCATCTAACTAATTTTTGACTATATATAGCAACATAATAACAGGTAGATATAAAGATCTTGTTTTCATGTATTAATTAATTTATAACTATTTTCAGCAATTTTTTGAAAAAAAGCATGAAAGCAGTTGAATACAGAATTATCATAAAATATTTAGTTTTTAAGAAGAATACCGGCAAAGGCATTTTCAAAGAATTAAAAAATACATATGGTAAGATGCCCCGTCATTTAGCACTGTTAAATATTGGGTGTGGGAATTCCAAGGTGCCCAAAATTCAGTTTTTGATGAGGAACGGTCAATCAACCAGTTGAAATTTCTGAAAAAACTACAGAAAAATTAGTATAATTCGTACAGGAAGAACGCGTAATTAGTGTTAAGTCATTATCCAAAAGGATGAATATTAAGGATAGTAAAGTTCACACTATTATGAAAGGTCTTGGAATTCGAAAGTTGTGTTCCAGATTTGTACCGCTGTTCCGAATATCTGAAATGATGGAAAGACATTTACAGTGCTGCAGTAAAAATTTACAGATTTATAGTGAATATGAACGCTATTTTCTAACTAACATTGTTACTGAAGATGAAACCCCATTGTCTATTTACATTTCGGAGTCAAAGAGATCATCTAGTGAGTCGAGGTTATGGGAATTGCTAAGTCCTTGTCAGTATTTTAAAATCATAAATTAATTTTATTCTATAAACTATTTGTAAAATAATTAGTTTAAAATAAATTCATTAAAAATTACTTTCAAGAGTAATTTGAATAACTTGTCCTGTGTTATGCAAAATCATTTTTAAATTTTCTGAAAATTTTTTTATTAACTCATCATCTGAAAGAAATAATATGATTTTAGAAAAATATTCAATTAATTTAATTACATCGGACTGATTTGATATTTTCATCACTAAGATTTCCTTCTACTTTCCGAAGTGAATCAAGAATTGTACTACTAGCGTCTTCTATCTGATGCCGGAATTTGGTGATCTGGGCACCTTTTACCATGTTGAGAATATATGGACTAATCGCATCTTGTTTATGAAAAATTGTATTTAATTTTATATATTATATAAAACATAAAAAACAACTAAGAAAAATTAAAATGTTGGTAATTTAGTGTGTTCAATCCTGATGTTGGATTGTAAATTTTTCGCGTCTGTGTTCGCGATAGTCGTTGAGTTTGTTTGATTTGGTGTGCATACATAGGCGCGGACTTTCATTTTAGATTTAGTCTTGTGTGGTTTTTATTCGGTGCAATTGATTGGATTTTTTGGAGATTCGGAATTTAGTTTGGAATTTTAGTTTTCTATGTAATTTTTGTGAAAAAAGGTTTATTTAAACGCTCGGGATTTGTTTATGTTTTTGAAAAATTGAAATTTGGTTTTGGATTTAATATAGCTTCTTTAGTTTCGTATATTATTTCGATTTATAACAGTATTAATCATGGGTCAACCTCAAAAAAGCGAACACGTTAAATGGTTTAATTCAAAGATTGGGCACGGATTCAATGACAATGAGCGAAAGGATAACGATGTGTTTGTTCAATCTAAACTTATCGCTGTAACAAACGCAACGTCATTAGAGGATGGTGAAGAAATGCTACTAAATATAATCAAACAGGCAGTTTGTAGAAGGGATTTGGCTCGAAGAGATTTGACAGAAAGAGGTTACAGTCTTACAGCGATAGCCGAAAGAGAACTTATCCAAAATATTAAAGAAACATTGTGTTACATTACTCTTGATTACGAACAAGAAATGCAATCATCATCTTCTTTAGAAAAAGGCTACGAGCTTTCCGATGGACAAATTATTACAATGGAAAATGAGAAATGCAACGATGAAATTCAACATAGTGTTTAAATGAAAAATATAATATTCATTAAATAAATGTCATTTGGTAAATAATATAGACACCTTTTAAATAAGTAAAATTATTTATCTTTTTATTCACTTTTGATTTAATTTTTTCCTTTAAAATTTGAATTTTATTGATTTAATTCTGGCCAATAAATTTATGATTTTTTTATTCAATAAAAATTTTCAATACAGCTTTTTCAAAATATCCCATGAAAAATATAGTGCCAAAAATTTGTGTTAAATAGAATCTATAGTGAAATTTAAAATATTTACAAATAATTAAAAATTTTGAATATCCTCGACATTGCATTGAATCCATAATCACAAGATAGATATTTCTCTCTCCTTTCAAACATTATTAAGACATAGTAAAAAAAATTAAATATTTAAATATGTTTTAAAATTCTAAGACTCGATTTTTAAAACTTTTGTTCTAAATAACCCTTGAATTGTATAACCTTAGACCTTATTTGTTATCATGTTCTCCATAATGGTATCGATCTTTTAAATGAAATTTAATAGAAAAATAAAATGTACTTTTTTACCTATTAAAGGTTTTAACTCACAATAGTTGTACTCTTGAAAATCAAAGCTGTATGATTAAATAGGGCACATAAAATTCTATTGACATGCAAAACAACATGACCTTAAAAATATGAGAAAATTTGAAAAAAATGATTGTCAAAAAACTTTTTAAAAATTTGAAAAAGTGCAAAAAAAGACAAAATGGCATGCCATGCCGCCTTGTCTTTTTGTTCACTTTTTCAGGTATGTATATCTTTTCTTGGCTTGGAAAAACTTTGAAAAAGTTCTCTGTTAAAAATACTTATAAAAATGTAAACAATTTTTTGATATTTTACCAGATACATTTTTGTTTAAAAAAAACCAATAAAAATTAGACGATTCTGGGCCAAAAAATCACCAAGCAAAGTTTTTTGGCAATGACCCATTATCTTTTATTTATACTCGAAATGACTCATCGAATGACTCTTTGTTTCATATCAAAATAAGTGCTAATTCATACAACATCGAACGAATTATTACATAGATGATTCACGCTTTTATTCAACCAGACAGAACGGTTCTCCTTGGATTAATCGGAAAGTGATTATCTGAAGTTCACATTTTGCTTTGTCAATAAAAAAAACTATCTATATTAAATCGTTAATGAAGAACGTAATAATTTGAAATAACGTTAATTTAAAAATCAAATACATTCCGTTGAAAATTTTTTTTTATTTATAGATATTGTTGTGTAAATATGGTGCATTCTTATTTTGAATGTTTAATTAATGTAAAATTTCAAAATACAGAAGTTACTTTTGTCACACCCTGTATTTAAATTTTCATATTTTTCGCATTATTTTTGTTCGGAAAATAATTGTAATTATAATTTTTTTGTTCATATAATTAACTTGATAATGCTTTTTCATTCATGACATTTTTTATGTACATTAAATGAATCAGTGATCTGCACTGATTCATTTTCTTGTTTTTCAAGCTATTCTAAATAACAATTTACATTTCGTTTGTTTTTATATTAATATTGGATTAATATTTGTTGACAAATTATGTTGACAATTTAATCAAAATTGGTTTCAGAGAAATTCATGTTCGGATAAAAAAATTATTTTTATTATAATTATTATTTGATTTCCGAGTATTCGCATTTCTTTATCATTTATCTAAAACACTCCACCTGCTCTAATTTTTGAGAGACAATCTTTTTTTTACTATAAATAATTTAACGGAACTTGTACTTAAAGTAAAGAATCAAAAATATCAACTTTGTCTAATAAGATACTATATTGACATAATGCAAATTCTTTTAAACTATGTAAAACAAACAGTTTTAAAAACTTTCATTAAAATGCCAAAATCTAGTATGATAAAATGGTTTTTGTTGTGACCTTTATGGGATAGAAAATAATGTTTCAAAATGAAATTTAATTAATTCAAATTATAAAGATATAATTAAAGATTGTTGTTTTAAATAATATTTTGAATTTTGAATTAAAAGAATTTAGAATATTTTGAACTGTTAAGCATTGTAACTAATAAGGTTTACGTAAATATTTTCCATAATTACAAATTAATACTAAATATTTGTACTATTGATTATTAATAATATTATTATTATTATTATTATTATTTTTTTTTTATTACTATATTTTGACATTCTGTCTTTTTAAAAACCAAAATAAATCAATAATTATTTGTTTATAAAATTAAATTTATTCTACTTATATATATATATATATATATAAATTGATATTATTGTTATTATTCATTAACTATTAAAAAAATACTACTAGCACATATTGTGAAATAAACGCCAACGCAAGAAAGTGCCGTATTTGTGTGGTTAAATGAATCAATTAAAACTAAATTGATTTTTATCTTTTACAACTAACTTTTCTTTGGATATTCACTCAGGCTATTTGCTACGATCTGAGAACCACCTTCCATGAATTTTCGACGAATAGTTTCATAGAACCATGAACAATTCATCGCCATTAAATCTCTGGAAATTAATTATTTGTATTATTTAACTGCGCTTATTGAGAATAAAATTCAAATTAGTTAATTAAAATTCAAAGTCAATTATTTCAGAATTTAAATAATAGCGCTAAAATACAAAATTAATTTTAAACATAATTTCTTTAAAAAAAAAATTTTGAAATTCAATTTTTACATTTGTTATCATAAATAAATACAATTTATTTAAATAATTATTATTTTATTGAATTAATAATTAAATAAACATGGCAATGTTATATTTAAAAGAAAGTGGACTTCAAAAACACGTTTTACAATATATTTCGGCAGATTCATTGTCATAGTCAAGTAATAAACCAACCAAAATCATTTCAATTTCAATTTATATATTTTTTAAAATTATTACTTTTTAAATATTTTATTATATATTTTTATATTTAAAAATTTGACATTAACTTTTAAAATTCTTAAATTATTATTAAAAATTTATATTATTCAAACATTTATAAATTATATTTAACTTAAAATAAATTTTAAGTTATAAAAATAATATTGAAAATTAAAATTTTTAAAAACAAAAAACATCAATATTACTTATCCTAATTTTACATAATCAAACTATTCAAAAACATTCAAAACAGCATTTTGTACATTAATTTTTGAATATTTTTAATAATTATTAAAATTTTTTATTAAAATTTTAAAATCAGACATGACTATTTTACTCAAGTAGTCCAGCCCCTATTGTGCTCACTAATATTAGTTTATACCTTCAATCGAAAATGTCAAGAACTCGAGTACAGAGATGAATGGAAGTATATTCATTGCATGTAAATTGATAAACGATATCCAAATACAAAAATTATATTATATGAACAAAATATTGTTTCTTTTCGTTTTATAATATTAAAATTCATATTTTAAATATAAAATATCAGGAACTTTATTTGAAATATTTAAAAATAAAATTATTTGATGCATTTTAATAAAATGTACATCATTCGTAAAGAAATGGTTCATTCTAAAATAACATTGAAATAAAAATTTTATAAAAAAAAAAGTAAACAATAATGTTTAATAAAACAATTTCTAGTTAATTATTATTTACCAACAATATAATTGTTTTTAAATATTGTAATGATTTCAGTAATATTTGGAAATGGCAGTATTGAAAAATTGTCTTAATAGAAAAATTACATTGATTTTAGTCTTAATCATGGTAAATAAAATATTGAAAAAAAATAAAAACATAAAAATTTACCAAAAAATTAAATGATTTTACTAGTAATTATAATTTAGTTTTTTAGAATAATTGAATTTTCTTTAATTTAGTTAAATAATTTATAGATTTATTATCAGCGTTAGGTATAATAATTATTTATTTCCATTGACAATAAATCTTTGAGTCCAATAAATGGAAGAACCTCTATATTTATCTACAACAAAAACGGTTACAAGAAATACACTATCAGAACAAATTTATTAACAGTAAAATCTTTTAAATTTGTTTGAAATGGAAGAAGTTCGTTTATTAAAAGAAAATTTACATTCGGAAATTTTGTTTGAGATTGAATAAAAGGAACATATTGAAATATAGTCGAAATCGGTTGAATAATATTTGCGTATCTTGATCGAGATGTTTTTTATATAGGATTCTAAATGGAAGAATATTAAATATATTCTAACCACAAAACAAAAAGTTTGGAATGTACTAGGGATTTCATCAAAAAATAAAGCGGATCCCAAAAATGGATAATGTTATAATTTTATTAATAATGTTTAAAGAAGGTCTTCAAAATTACTTTAAAAAATACTTAACTAAAAACCACTAGAAAAAGCTCTAGACAATTTCGTTGATAATAAATAATGGAAGAGCATATTCGGTATACAGCGAATGAAACGAATTATCAGGGCAAACATGTGAGAGTGGACAAAATTTCAAAACTTGAGATTCAAAGACTCTAAGATGAAAGTTATACTTAACAGCAACTTAAAAAGTGCGTCTGTGAAAGGGTTAAAAATGTTTATAAAATAACTTATTATATGGGTTTTTTTCAACGTCAGTTGGCTACACGTTGAAAGTTTACATGTATGTTTTAATATGGTTTGTATAATTGTGCATTATTTTATTTCTCTATAACTTTTTGATTTTCTATAGTGTAGCGTTTATCTCAGTGACTATTTTACAAACAACCTCAAGTTAAGTTGGTGTGTTTATATGTTATAAATTTATTGATTTTCTTTTTATATTATATGTGATTTGTCTCAACGTGGCTTGGTGTAGTAGATTGAATTTAGATAATGATTGTGATAAATGAAAAGGAAATAAATGAGTTCAAATCGTAATTATTACAATTGTGACTAACCAATGTGAATTGCTCCACTCGTAAACTTGGCTTCATTCCAGGAATTAATAAGTGTTAATATTAGTCATTAATCATTTACAATCTTGGAAAAAAAATTAAAAACAAGGAGAAAGATCAAGATATTTACAATTAAAAGCAAGACTTGAGGCCAGTCTCATGAAATCGAGACTTCCCGCAATAGCGGGAAAGTTTTAACTCTAGTTTTAAATAAAAATTAAAAATATAAAAGCATTTTAAAATAGAAATATACTGACTGTTGTTGCTGGCAAATTGCGCATATGATATGGTTAAACATTTTCACATAAATACTGCATGATTGACATATTTGCATTCCACATGAGGCACATACATATTTCGGATTGAAAATAATGAAAAATTTACTACAGCACAAAACACAAAATGATCCTTCGAAAGGTGACTGACTAAGAAGTTCAGCTTTGTGATCTTTGTTAATTAATTGTTTTCTGAGTTTACTGAAAATGTAAAATGTATTATTATTAATAATAAATATATTTATCAATATTTATTGGCGCTCTCCCTAATAAGCTTTTTTTCCTTCCGAAACCTCCAAAAAATCGTTATTTTTACTTTAAATTATTAAAATATAATTGCAAAATGCATGCAAGGAGTAAAAAAATGAATATATTTGAATGCACCTTTCTAATTATATTATAGGATAAGTATTTTATTATTTGGTCAGTATTTTTATTTAATTGTCAGTAAACTATTTGTATTTTCTGTATTCTAGCTATGATTATATTTTGGTCAGTTTTTAATTTAATCGTCGCTATATTATTTACTATATCAATATATTTAATTGATTGGGTGGTAAAAATATTTATTTATCAGTTTTTTATTATAAAAATGACATTACTTTATATGTTAATAAAATAAAACAATGACAATGTATAAATCATGTATAGGAGTAAATTTTAACGGCGCCCAGAGAAAACAACAATAACATCATTATATATTATATTATTGTCTAAAGACGGTGTAATTAAAGTGATATTTGATTATAAAAGCAAAAGTAACTCTAAGAATTTTTAAATCTTATAAAATTATAATAGAAAATTTTGAAACTAAATTTGAAACCTAAAATAGCAGAAAACAATTTAGCCGACTATGAATCTGATAATGAAGTTGTCGAAAATAAAACATCTCAAATTAGAAGAACTAAAAGAAATCGGAAGCATGAGAAAACATTCGACAACCTAGATAAAGCAATCGAAATCATAAATTAAGAAAACGGTTCCCTGACATCTCATCATACGAGACATTTCATCATTGCAACATTTCATATTTTGAGACATTTCATCATTATAGAATGTGCAATGATGAATTGCTATAATGATGAAATGTTGCAATGATGAAATGTCTCGTATGATGAGGTGTCTGGTCACCGTAAAAATTGACAATAAATATAGAATATGTTAATATACGCGCGCTAAATAGACAAGCTAAGTCCCAGGACAAACTAAGGTCGGAATAAATTAAAATAATGATTTTCATTTTTACTGTCGTCAAACGAAATATATCTTGAAACCCTGAAGACATAAAAAGCAGAAAATAATACAGGGAAATAGCCATAAATATTTTCTGGAAATTGAAGAAAAATCATTCAACTTAAAAGTAAATTTTGTTAGTTTAGTAGTGTATAATCACCACTATGCCCATTGGGATATTTAGCTAGAAAGGTTTCTAGCTCCTCCACTCCTCAGAAAGTTTTTTTCCTGTTAAGAGGGATTAAAAATGTAGTTAAAATAAGTGAAATTTAATTATTTGTTTAAATGAAGTGATTTTTATTTTTTAAAAAACAAATTGATTTTGGGCTCTAGCTAAAACACTAGTCAAGGGGTACTTTCGACTTTCGTTAAAAACCAATCAATTTTTAAGCTAAACGAAATAATGTAATATTTAAACAAAGTAAATAAGAATAAGATACAATATGGTATAATATGATTTTTTAAGTAAACCTTACAAAGTCACAGTTATTCAGAAAATTTACTAAAAAAAGGTAATTAATGAATAACAAAAAAATTTAATTACTAGTCAATTCAAATCCCATTCACGTTTTTAATTCAATTGAAATACGAATTTTTTTTAACATAATAAGGTAAATAATTACAAGAATGGGAATAATTTTTATTTTTATTTTTCCGTTAAATTCTTAGTCTATTCATCGCCATTTAGGCGATTTAATTCCAGTTAAAATCCATCGAAAATTTGTCTAGAAAGAAAAGGGTTGTCAAACATTCCTTCTTACAAACCACCCATTATAACCATAGCAACTACATCTTTGATAATCTACAGAAAAGATTAATTTTCAACAAAAATATTCAACCAAATTATCATAAAATTCATAACAGTGGATAACCTATCATTAATTCTTCACTGATTTCTCCGCTGTAGTCAAGCAATAATATCATTTAAAAAAAATTAATTTCCCTCTTTCATGTAAATCTCAGAAATATTTCAACAATTACCACAACAAAATTACTGAGTTTTCCATTTGTTTTTCAATATTGAAGAATTCAATATAAAAACGTATAAACTTACTAAATTTTTTCTCATTAAAAAAGAAAATATTCGTAGAAGAAAAGATGTATTGTGAAAAATGGATTTGTCAACCAAATTTCGATAACAGTTGTACTGCCATATAAATCACCATACTTACGCATATCATTTCAGAACATAAACGTTTATTTGAAAAGAATAATCAAGTAAAATGAATTACGACTAATTATTCTAAAATTACAGTTAAACTCCAAAACTTTTATTCATTAAATCGTTAAAAATCTCCATTATGTACTAAAATTATTAAAATAAACTTGAAAATATATTTACTTGAATAAGTTACCAGCATTAACCACATTAAACTTTATCATTAAATTTTCATTGAAATTACAATTTATAATCAAATTTATTCAAAATTAATTGAGATTCTTTAATTTTTACAGATATGTTTACTCTCCGATGTTATATTTAAATAAATTTATAGAATTATTTACTTTACAAAAGAAAAACATAATTTCATTAGTGGAGAAAGTACTCTCAGGCGAAAACAAATACTCTTTGAAGCAAATTTTAATTGAAGTAAAATTCTCATGAAAATACTAATTTGGAAATAAGAAAGAATTAGTTGAATAAACTGAGAAAGCTCAATAAACGAGAAAGATTCACTGAATTATTCATTGTTAGAAATAACTTATTGAAGGATTTTCTTGTTGGAGAATGGAAATATTTACTGAAGGATGAAATCAAAATGTTCATTCTGTTCATTCTAAAAAACAGAACATATTCTCTTTACAAGAGAGCTATTGGCAACCCTACTCTGATTTTACTGTTACTTTTATAAAATTTTACATTATTCGTATTTATTTTATAAAAACATTATATTATGTCATTTAGCTTACCATTTATTAGATACATTACTTTTTTTTTACTTTAGCATTTTAATTCAATACTTTTACTTTAATTTAATAATTGCATGTTTTAATCGATACCATAAAGACTTATTAGACCTAAAAATTCCAGAGACCATATTTACCTTTCAAAAATACTGAGACCAAATTTCGAAATATTTACATGTTTTTCCCAGAGAGCCAAAAATCGATGTTTTTTAAAAAAAAATTTAAATGAATAAGTATTTATTAATTTAAACCAGTGGCTCTTAAAGTAATTGATGCTACCTCATAATATGTGCTGGAACGATTCAGATGGTAAAATAGCATTGGGTGCATTTGTGGGTGAAAGAAAAGAAAATAAGAATTAGAAAAGCCCTTCGTACATTTTGTTGTGTAACATATAGTAACATTATGAATAGTTTAGGGAAGCGCAAGCCAAATAAATTTGGAAACCTCTGATTTAAACAAATTATTAAAGTTAACTTAATTTAAAGAAAACCATATTTTTAAGCATTCCTAAAAAATATTTTTATGGGAGTGGCAAAAAATTTATCAAAAAATCAATCTCAGTGAGCATAATTCCCATTAAACACTTCTTATTAATTTTTTTAATTTTTAAAGAATCGGATTAAAATAAGATAAGCAAATATATTTTATTTGCAGAGTTAATAGCATATATAGACTTTTATAAATATTCCTATAAGCTGTAATTGCATGCCTTGTGGTTATTTAAGGTGTATTCATATTTACTCCTAGTGTGCTCTTTTTAACCATGTCTTTTATCATCTATCGTTGGCATTTACAAACTCTATTCCATTTTCTTGATTTTCCATTCTTTTTAATATTAATTTGTAAGGCCTCTGCAATCTTTTATCTTATATTTTCATCCTAAAACCTGCTGGGTTATTGATTTCTTTCCTTATCATTAGAGATTAAACATTTTTATCAAATTCTATCAAATATTGCATAATCCTGTAAAAATATCACAAATATGAATTAATAGTAAAGCGCAAAATAGTCTCTAAAAGATTTCCTCGCCTCATGTAAAAGAAAGACCATCAAAAACCAGCTGCTTCCATAAATGAGAAAACAGCTGCTAATGGTAGATCAAATGTTTTTGAGCAGTTAAGATATTTTTGAAATATTTACAAAATTATTTTGCTCATAATGCCAATCTGTTACAAGTCGACGAATGACTCTATAAGACAAATAAATAAAGATTTTAAAAAATAGATGTTCATTTTATACACAAAATTTTATTTGATAAACAATCTAGTTGAAATTAGTCTATATAAAATTTAATAATTAAAGTTGGTAAAATAAATAGTTAAAAAATTGCATTTATAAATTATAAAATTTTTGAGCTCTTAAATCAAAATTATTGAATTATTAAAATTAATAAAAAAATAATAACCATATTCTAGCTTTTTCCGCTGCTTTTACTTCAAAATCTTTCTCAATAACTGATACAATAGCTTCGACTTCATCTTCTTTTAAGAAATTTAGGTTAATACAATACATATATTTCTCTATTGAAAATTATCAAATCACTTCTATATATTCTGTTTGGTTCAGCAGTTTATACATAATACTTAACTTCTGCTATAAATCAATATGAATGCTTATTTTACTGAGATAACCAGCACGTTATTAATTAATTTTCTAATTAAAAATTGTCAATCCAAATTTTTTATACAAATTAATTTTTTACTAGAAGCCTAATTTTTTATCAAAAAAAATAAAAATTAAATGATAAGTTATAAAAGAAACATTATAGAATAAACTTGATTTATAAAATCCTAATTATAATTTTAATAATAATCTTGTTTAAGTGCATCAAAATTATAATGAACTTATTAATGCAAATGGCTGGCTTTATTTACTTAAATGCA
The DNA here is from genome assembly GCA_022537955.1 of Schmidtea mediterranea. Taxonomy (NCBI): domain Eukaryota; kingdom Metazoa; phylum Platyhelminthes; order Tricladida; family Dugesiidae; genus Schmidtea; species Schmidtea mediterranea. The sequence continues at coordinate 237,259,645 of CM039680.1, read as the reverse complement.
TTCGTCAATTTCTGTATTTAATTTTTAATAACAAATCACAATGAATTTTATATTTTAAAATTTATCTATTATGATTTAGTAAAGTTATTAATTTTAATTTTAAAGAATTAATGCATGTCAAGGTCTAAGTAAATCTCGTTTAATAATGGTAATTTATTTCATTAATGGTTTTTTTTGTTTTGCCTATATTTAAATTTAATAAGTTACAAATATTCAATAATTCAAAATAAGTATAATTGAAATTGTATGATTATTAAAATTCAAATAAGTCAATTATTTTAGTAATGCCAAGAAATAGTTTTTGTACTCAAAATATTTTAGATTTTGTATTTAATATTTCTTTATATTTTTTAATGTCCGATTGTTCAGTGTATCTCAATTGATAATCGTTTATTTCAGCTCTTACCAGTTGGTTCGGGACTTGGAAGGGGATTTTTAATTATTGTAATTAAAAGATTTTATATTTGAAAATTTCAATATTATTTTATTAAAACGTTCAAAGATAGTGACTTTAAAATTTGTTTATTTATTTAGTTTTTATTAAGAGTTGGTACAAATGGTGAATATTCTGCTTATAATGATGATTAATATAGTATTATATTTTGGATTGTGTATAAATTTCCCAACTCTCCCGTTTTTACAATGTAAATTGTGAGAACTTTTAGTGGAATGGATCAATTGTGGATAAAGGAATTGTCTAACTAAATTGTTAATAATTTTTGTTTTCATGTAAGGAATTTTATAAATTTGCTTTTGGAGTCAGTCAGCCGACAAGAAAAATACAATTTTAAAAATAAATAGCATGATTGGAAACTGGAACATAAAAAATCTTTTGTTTAAATCTATGGTATTTATCGTCATATAATTGAAATCATTAACATGTGTAGACTAAAAACCTTGTTAAATTTATTAAGCGCTATAACATGTGTTCGAGGCTTTGAGAGCTGACAACCCTAATTGTGTATCAAATTAGGGAATGATACCAAATAATGCCAATAAGGATCATTGAAACAATGGAAACCATAACAACTGATTTGATTTGTCATGGTGTTTACTCTTTTTCGAATCACAAATATTTATAACCACAGATTATTAAATTGATTCGGATTGAAATTTTATATCAATGATATTTATAATAAATATGCGCTGGTCATAGTCAAAATTGATAATAAATACTGTTTCCTCGAAGATATGACCTACCGCTATTTTTCATGGTTTCAATCAAAGACACTTCGAAAATAATTTGTAATAAATAAAATCAGAAGTTGGTGTTTTCACAAATTTAACCGATGTGCTGCAGGTGCCAATGGGCTATTTTTAGCTCTATTCAACTTTCATCTGTTTACATTTTTGCACCAATTTAGTTGAGATAGAGAAGCGATGCAGTAGTAATATATGCATTTCGACTGTTTTTTAGTCATTAAATATAAGTATTTTAACTATAAATTTAGACCGATTAATATTTTGTTCCTCGGGCAAGATGAGTCCAAAAAGAAAAGGATATTTCGTTGAGTACAAGAAAAGAATCGTCGAAGAATCACGGAATAAAAATCTTACGGATAAGATGTTGGATCTACGTTTGGTTCATAAATGGTGAGTATAGTATAATAATCTCATCAAGCAGGTGGAGGAGTGAAATGCTAAAAAGCGCAAGTAGGATCAAGCCGACAACCTTCATTTCCAGAACTAGAAAATATCACTTATGATTGGCACTCGAACAAAAGATTAAAAGCTTTAGTTGAACCCAGAGCAGATATTCAATCATTTGGTATTGAAAAAGCACCACATTTGGATATATCCTTGAAATATTCAAAGCATCACAAGGTTTTTTGGATAGCTTGTTTCAGCGATATAAGCTTTCTTTGCGAAGAACAACAACTCTGTTCAAATTAGAAGACGTTGACGTGATTAAACTTACACATTCATTTAAGCATTTTGTTGATACTATCAACTTTTCTCAATATAATCCTTCAAATATGATTGCCATGGATGAAATAGATGGACCACAAACTAATGTTAAAAATAGAGGTGCCTCGCCTATCTAAGTTTCGTCAACAGGATACGAAAGTTCAAGAGTTAGCTGTGTTTTGGCAATTCAAATTAAAGGAATGAAAGTATCACCACTTATAATTGAAAAAGGCAAAAGAGGCAAAGTACAAAAGGTTTCAATATTTAATGGTTTTGAAATGGAAAGAGCATGGTGCACTGAAGTCGTTATTAGACAATGGACTGATTTAATTTTGCCATCTATTTTTCGAGGTTCCCTAAAAGATTTCTTGGTGTTGGATTCGGCCATCACTCATCAGGCCAAAGACATGAAACAATTTCTGGATAAGATATGAATTGATCAAATAATGATTTCGGCTGAAATGACTCCATACCTAAAAACTTTAGATCTTGTCCTCTACAAATCTCTGAAGGATTATTTGGGGATTAAAGTTATTGATTACATCGAACATAGAATGGTGAGAAACCTTAGTGAAAACATTATTAGCCAAACCTGACAAAAATCTTGAAATTGGTAAATAATTCATGGAATAAAATTATCACCAATTGTGTTACCAATGCACTTCATGCAGGGTATTTTGACAAGAAGTGTTTCTTCGAAGAAAGTTATCGCCAAGCACCATAGTTTTGGTCCACGTATTTTAGAAGAGATTCATTTACAGGAAATACATCCTAGAGTTCGATTTTTGATGTTTTATGACGGCATCCTAAACGGGGATGAAATGATAGTGTTAGAGTAAATGTTTAATGTTTCTATTTTAAATGTTTTGTTAATGTATGCTGCTCTTGCTTAGTAAATAATCAATTTTGACTGCATAAATCTTGAGATTTAATAAAGTACCGTGTTTTAAATATTTGGTTTTCCTCACGAATATAAAACCTTCATCGAAAACAAGACCAAGTTCGTTTTTTGGTTGTGAAATTAATATAAGACCAGAAATAGTGTATTATAGGAGAAAAAATTTCAGTGGGATTACAGCAAGGTTCACAAAACCTATTAAAAAGTACACTTTATTAAAAATCTTTGCATTTACCGAACATGATATATTATGCAATGATTTAAAAAATAACAGATGCTTAGACATTTTTGATTTTCATTACTAATGCTAAAAAAATTATTTTTGAGAAATAGTTTATAGATTTGAAACTGATGTTCACAAGAGGTTATGATTCGTTTTACCGAACGAGTAAGTAATCATTTAAAAATTAGGTTTCTTGATTATGAATTATAAATCGTATCAAAGGACTACGTATCATTCATAGGAAATGAATGTTTACATTTTTCTGTTAAAGACGACTGCTATAAAATCTAATGAGTATTTGAAGCCTAAATTCTTAATCGCAAAGAAAACTAAGATGAAGACATTTAAAACCTTTGCTGTATATGAAAATATATGTTCTGGAAAATTCAGAATTTTGGAATATATTACTCTGATATTATGAGAATGTTCCAAGTTTCTAGTCGTTGGGTTTTAATAAATAAAATAATAACAATCGGTAGTTTTGACTCCACGTGCTCTATAAATTAAAACAATACTTTCAACGTATATTTTATTTACAATTGTTTATTACGTACTGAAAATATTACAGAAAGAAACAATGTACGTTATCCATAATATAAATTTTTTAATATTTTTGTAATAATGTAAATGGCTTTATTCCATGATGTCAAATGTTGCTTGAAAAAACAAGCCATCGAAGTTTACAGATTGATTGCGGTAAAACTTTATCGCATCAGACGATTCTATGCAGGAAGTGGAACGCAATATTGTTGCATCTTTTTTACTTTTTATTTCATAATTTTTCATCAATATATTTTGATACACCTTTTTTTAATCATATTTACTCATTCATTTATGTTATTCAATTCATTTTTTCTTAGTGTTCTCTTCCAAATTTTTATCTTGTTTTTTCAAGTCTTATCTTTCGGAGTCCCAAATTTGTGGTGGATTATTATTCTGAGCATCTAAATTTATACTTGGTACGCTACTTGCTATGGTCACCAACTAGTAGCAGAAAACTGTAGCATACACGACCCATTAATTTATGCATTAATTAATGTTTAACCGTATAAGTAGATCTTTACCGTAACCATAATTACAAATCAGGTTTTATACACATACACCTCGAGAGTTATCGTAAATCAAACAAAACACTTAGTAATGTTAATTGTATGAAGTTACGGTTCTCGAAGATTTTAACAAAACATACAAATTCTTTGAATAAGATAATGAGCTTGAATAGTAACCACTAAGTAAGATTTAATAAAATATCTGTGATAACGCATCACTATATATACCTATCCTGTTCGGTGTGTATCTGTGTCTAAACTGCTGTGGTAAAACAATTTTGACCTCACTATGGAATTTTATATATTTGAATAATTTTCATATATTTTAATTTGATTTCGTAAGACAAATCTTTCATTTTATTTTGTGATTTAAATTTTCTATCAATATTATTTTATTTTTTATTTAAATATTTCGACTCCATAGTGATTTCGATAACCTGCCAAGTTTTATTATTTTTGTGTTCCTGCTATACTTCTTGCTGTTTTGAAATAATTCATTTCAATTTTATTTTCTGTTGAATTGATATGTTTGTTTTCGTTGGTATTTTACAAAATTTATTTGATTTTTTTATGTTCAAGGTTATGTTAGTTCTTGGTTGGTTTTCGTGCTATGTCACTGATTAGTTTAAACAGATTATCAGGGTCAATGATGTTTTGATCCAACAAAATAAAGACAAATTACAAAATATTTGAATGCCTAAAAAATGATAAAAAATATTATCAATAGCAATGCAAAAATTTTTCTTTTGGTAAATATGAGATCTACTGAAATAAATGTTTTTTTATTTAATAGAAATAAGAATGTGTGTACATGTTTAGTTGATCTGTATCACAAATAATTCTTTAACTAATATTGCTCGCTTTTCTAAATTACACAATAGAATGCACCATAAATAGTGTTTCGATGTTACGTTCCAGCTTGTATTCATTAATATTCAATGCCATATGTCAAAAATGACTGACAGCGCTTTATTGCTTTAACTGGAACAATATTTGTAAATGATCACTTCGTACCGTTATAGTGCCTGACAATGCATTATTTAAAATTTAGTTAATAATTTTTAGTTTAATCCCATTAAAATTCCTTTAAAAACATGAATCAAAATTCTGAATCCAATAAAACAAACATTTATAATTCTGAGAAATCACAATTTTAAATAAAAAACGTATTTTATAAAAAATAGGTTAGTATTATATATTTTATTGTTTAATTAGAAATGGAAATTTTTTGTATATATTCATCAAACCATGGATGTTTTAGTGCAGAACTTGGTCGAATACGAATATCAGCTTCCCATCTAAAGTAAAATGTAAATTCAGGATAATTTTTTCCAAATTAAGATTTTGAGTTTATCACTAACTTTAGCTTTTTCAAGATCTTCATGTTTGTGTGTGAATGAACCATAATGAAATAACAAAATGAGATTTCAATACGAGAGATATCAAGAGGGATGTTAGACATTGGCCTCAAAAATAAATTTTTAACCATGCATGTAAGCGAAGCAGAGACAGAGAAAAGTTTCAGTATACTCAAATACATAAAAAAGTATTTACGATCAACAGTGGTTCAGAATCGGGTAAAGATGCTTTAAAAGAACTTTTAAAAGTTTTACTTACTACATTTTGGTTTTTATTTTTTTAAATTACAATTTTGATATTATTTTAGATTAATAAATTTTTGATAAACATTTTTTAGTGCATAAATGCCACATATATAACCTTAAATGGGAATCTAAATCAGAGGCATAACTAAGGTATGGCAGGCATGGCACGAGCCATGGACGCCAACTGAAGGCGAAAAAGCGCCTAACGTATGTTGGGTTTTTATAGAAAGTTGGTGCTTAGGTCTGACTCCTTGATGTCCTTATTTAATCAATTCAATTAACCCAACACAATAAGATTTATTTCCAATCTATTATCACAACTTTATTCACAACCTTCACAAAAATCGATTCAATTCATAATACTCTGTACCAAAATTTACAATAAATCAATGCGTAGGAATAAGTCTTTCAAAGGGAGATGTCCCTATCTGGTGCGCAATACTTTAATTTGTTTGGCTGACTGATATCCCTTCTAAGATTATTATCTTCTTTGCTGAGCTCTTGAAAATATTCTCTTCTACCAACTGGCAATTTTGTTGATTTGCCTTCTCCTTTTATACCCATCTCGTAATTAGGTTATTTGTAAATCAAATTGGTTTTGTCATTTTTGACATCTTTCTTTCTAAAAGTAAATTAGATTCTCAGGGCTACCGGGATTTCCATTTATTTACAATAATTATATTGGTGACAGGTTCCCCTTTTATCCCGGGTTTCCTTTGTCACCCAATTTTGTTTTCCGTAATTAGATAATTTAGTTGACTGCCCGGGTTTCTCACACTGTTCGGGTTTTCTGTTGACTCGGACTTCCCATTAGCCAATTTTAGTTGTAATTAATTTCTATTTTTATTAAATATTTCCTTCTGGGGACCCCCAATCGATTTAATTTTATTATATTTGGATTTTTCTCATCATTTGGCATCCGCCCATACCCGTTTCGCCTTGTTAAATATTTATCTTAAAATTTTTAATTGATTTTGCACTTTTTAATTATTATTTTGAATATCAATGTTTCATTGATTTTCATTTTACTCTTGAATTTTGTTAACCTTAACACGTATAATTACTCAAACGAAAATAAAAAAATATTTTTATAGATATAAATATGTGTATTAAAAAACTGCGTAGGAAAAAGTACGCATTCGTTTTTCGTTTGTTTCTCCATAAGGGATAAAGACACTACAAGCTTGGTTCAAGAAATATTGAAGCAGTTAGAGAAAGACAATATGAATTTACAAGATTGTGGGTCACAGTGCTATAATAATGCTGCTGTTATGGCTGGACACAAGACTGGTTTTCATCAAAAAATCAAGAAAAAACCAACATTGCGATATTTGTGAATTGTGATAATCATTCTCTCAATTTGGTAGGCGTCCATACAGCCAAATAAGAAGTAATGATGGTAACTTTTTTCGGAACCATCGATGCACTTTATGTTTTATTCTCTCTTTAAACCCAGCTTCGGGAAAAGCTGACAATCGAGGTTTCTTTTGCCAGTTGCGAAAGATCATTTAGCAAATTAAAATTGATACTTTCATATTTAAGAGCCTCGATGGACCAAAGTCGATTATCTTGCTTTAATTAAACAATTTGTGTCAGCTAAAGCAAGAAAGATAAATTTGTTATAAAGTGTTAATAGATTCTAAAGTAGTTTTTTAGAAAATAAAACGTGGGAGAGGGGCGCAAGATCGGTGTTTGCCATAGGCGCCATTTACCATAGGTACGTCACTGCTATAAATATCTCTCGAAAACTTTTATGAATTGTTCAACCGACTGAAAAACACTAATCATTATTTAAACAAATTGTGCCCATGATAAATGTACATACAAAAAATACAATACTATTATATACAAAACACGTTAAATGACGGTTGCAGTTGTGTTACAAAAATAACTCCAAATAATGTAATTTTTGTATATTTATTATTAATAAAATGATATAACGCATTATTATAAATATTTAATTATTTAATAATAACATAATCCTGATCATAATCTATGGGAAGTACAATTAAACAAAAATTTACGTTATAAATATAGATAGATATACTAAATACATTTTATGTTGAAATTATTTTACTGACAAATTAATTTTACTGACAGACAGACAGAAGTCATATAATATTTTATTTAATCAAGTTGCTTACGAAGAAAATTATATATTAATATAATTTCATAAATTTTGTGGCATGACATCATATATATATATATATGTATTGCTGGTGTACTGGGTGTAATTAATTTGTTTAAGTCTGTCCAAAGCTTATTCAAACTTATCCTCCTCGATCACAATACCTTCTTTTCCTAGGGTCTATGCTGTTTCACCCAGACGCCTCACAATTTTACTCCTACCACTATATAACCATGATCAAGCTCATGTTGGTACTGTATATAGCAGGTGAGCTCCATTTCTAGAACTATTCCTCATGATATTTTCAATTTCGGGTTCCTGACTGCCAATGGAAGGTCTTACGCCTCTTTCTATCTATACGCTTGTTCATACTCGTCTATTTCTACAATTCCTATATCAATTTGTCATCATTACTCTTTATTTATTAAAATAATTTTCAAAAATTTGGGCAGCGTTCCGCCCTTATTTTATGGAAAATTCCTGGTTTTATACAAATGTTAGCCTATGGTAAATTGAAATGAATGCATTATTATAATATCATTATTTTAGTCCAACAACTCATATTTGCTTTCCTATGGTCGCCACAGTTACCACCATTCGTAAATCTCTATATTATCTCCTCACAGATCTATGCCAAAATGTATCATTTTATTTTAATTTTCCACTGCGATGATTATCAAACAATGTACATGATTTAACCCTACTTTATACTTTCGTTGACCTAAATTTCTATCACTAGTCGTACCCTTGATAATATAATAATCGGCAGGAGTTAAATTAAAAATTCGATTTTCTTACTTAAACATTTACACAAATGTTAACCCCTTAATTATGGCGATCGTCCTGCAGTTTACCCTCTTACCGCTCCGACCAACATCGCAATGACCGCCACGGTGAATTACGACGGTGTCCTACCCGGTGATCAGTGCAACAAGGCCTGACCAGACTAAGCAGACACCGAAGGGTGGATTGTGACAAAGCAACACGTCAACGTCCTGCCAATTTAACGGCCGGAATTGAATGTTGCCCCGCCATTCTCCACAACTAACATGTATATAAAATGAATATAAATAAGTTAGAGGGAACCTGCCAAGCGATGCCAAAAGACATCGCGGCCATCCAGAATAAGTTAAATTAAACAGAACATTAACTTAGAAAAATATATTTCTACAAAAAACAATACTTACAATCAGTCAAGCATCCAAATTTGAAAAATTGTCATACGTTGGAATAAAAATTGACTAAACAATTGTCTAAAACAAATTGTCTCAACAACTGACTAAAAATTTTGTGTCTACAAAATTTTCTAAAAGTCTGAAAATTATGAAAATGACTGCTGTATATATAGAGTTTTCATGCCTGGGTGCGACCAATCAGAGAATTTTGAGCCTTTTCGGCTATTTTTTGAGGGGTTTTATTGCTTTTATTTTATTTTAAATATTTTATTTTTCTCCTTATTTTTCTCTATTTTTTGATATTATTTTCTAAATTTTTGGTAAATCTTTATTTTTTATTATTTAACCATTCTCTTTGATTGTTTTTCTTTTTACTCTTTGATGTTTAAATTTTTGGTCGCCGCTTCCGCCTATGTATTTTCTAAACCTTCTTTTGCAAGGTTTTGGCGGTTTTATATTTTAGTTTTGTGTTTCTTTCTGCATCTGTAGGCTTTTCAATGATTTTAATTAATATTTGTTTTATTTAATTTTGTTATATTTTTATTTTGTTTTATTTTAATATGTTTTATTTTATTTTTGATTTCTGTTTGCGGTATGTGCTTATGTTACAGCAGCCATATTGACAATTTCCAAACGACATTAATTATTTTGTTTTAATTTACACAATTTTCTCATTCTTGTTTAAATTATGGCTTATAGCCCAACAGTATATATATTACGGGTATGACTATTTTTTTTCTCTTTCAAATGGAATAGCCACAAATGATGAACTTTTAGATAAAAATCACTTCTGTACTAGTCTTTATTAATTTATTTTAAAATAATTCCTCCACCGCTTGCACTAAAAAAGTTTCGACTAAGGTATATCTTATCAAATTGAAATTTGGAGTGTTAAATACAATGCTTTTTATTAAAACGTGTTTTTATCACTTAGTTAAACACGTCTTTGTCACTTAAAAGGGTAACTGTTTTTACGTGTGTGTAATTGCATATTAGGTGTGTTTTTAGAGTTTGGTGTTTAAATAGTTTGGAGTCAGAGAACCAATTCCTACCGAACATTTCCAAATAATAATTAAATACATTTAATTCTTTCATTAAAAATCACTTTAGATATCATGATGTAGCCACTAACTTCAATATTTAATTGAATATTTAATTGAATATCTAGTTGAATATTTAATTGAATATTTAATTGAATATCTAGTTGAATATTTAACTGAATATTTAATTGAATATTTAATTGAATATTTAATTGAATTCGTGGGTTTAATTAACTATTCATATTCATTTTTTGTTATTAATATGGTTTTTATTAATTTGTTATTGATAACATAAATGAAAAAAAAGTTCATAGTGATCAAACACTTTAATATAAATTTAATAAAATATTATTTAAATTTTAATCTAAATCTTTTATAAAATCTAAAGATTATCTACCTTAAGCAACATTGAATTAAGTCCAAAAAATGTGGATCAACGTCGATTTTCATGATTGATGAAATTGTTTTAGAATTTGGAATTCGTTTTTTGCCTTTTTTGGTGACTTTGCCAATTGGTAGACCTTTGCTATCTAATGGAATTGAAAAAATTATATATTTACATTTTTTTTGTAATAATAAAATTGTATTTTGTTTAACTCAATTTTTTGCAGATTTTAAAATAACAAAAGCTTTGTATTGAGAAATTAGAACCCTCTTACAAAACTACCTTGTCTGTTACATTCACATGATATATTACTTTTTCATCTTTAAAGTCACAACTTAGAAAATCTCTAAGATCAGATGACTTTCACCATGACTGATTTTGACGCTCTTCAATGAGATGATTTCGGTTGTTTAAAAGCATTGCTCACAAACTAACTGCTTAGTATGTGACGTAACTAAATAGATGAAAACTTAAAATAAAAGCTTCTTACTTGAAAATAAGTCAAATGGTCAACAGGAACGTATCCAGGATTTCAGCTTGGGTGACAATATTATTAATTATTGCAATTCGTCTACCAATAAATCGGAAAAATAGAAAAAATATTTTAAGATAATCAACAAATTTATTATTAATTATTAACAATGCATATTACATAGAATATTTTACAATATAATATTAATTCGTCTTTGTCTTTTCATTAATTCAGAAAGTATTTCATCCAGACTAAATTTAATGTCTTTATGAACATATAACAAAGCCAAACCGTTTAACCTTTTTTATCTATCATGAATGAAAGACCGAAAAACTACGGGAATAGCTAGCACGAGTATAGTTGTAATGTATTGGATTAAAAATATACATTATTTTTTTATTTGGATAGAACTCTCATAACCAAACCAAAATAAAGGCTTTATTAAGAAATTTCATTTCTAATTTATATTTGATAATCTATAATTTATTAAGGGTGACAAATGCCCCTTATGGCCCTCTAGCTACGTCCCTAATGGACAATATGATAAAAAAATGCTCTTACAAGATAGATTTAAAAATTTTGTTATTTAAAATTTCTTGTTTTTTATATTTTAAAGTTAAAAATTTGTATTCATTTGTGAAATGTAAAATTTCCTAAAAAAATAAATGAAAGATTGTAAATAATTATTGTATATTGTTTGAAAACAAATTAAAATAACCAAATATTACTTATTTCAATTAATTATTATTGTTGAGGTTATTAGCTGTTGAAGAAATTATCCTTTTGGCGTATAATTGATTTTACTGTGATTTTTTCGTAATACCCAATCAATGATATAAATAGTTCAATATTACAACAATATGTATTACAATGACATTAATAATTTTTTATTTTGTTGACCATGAATCAAAATAAAAAAATTCTTAATGTCATTGAAAAATAAAAATTAAACCAGAGGTGAAAATCAAAAGAAGTTCATTCAATATATATTAAATGCTTATTGTAACCGTTCAGGAATAATAACACTTTGAAATACACTTTGTAACTCGCAACCACTACTACTGCATTTGGGTTGGACACTCCGTAAAATCTATTTAGTTGCTTTCTTTGCATTAACTAGAAATTACTTAAAACTCTTGATAAATAACTTTAATAACAAATTCAACTGCTTTTTTATTCTGACACTCTTTTTCAACAATAATCAACACATCTCCTGTGAATCAACCCATTTAATATAAGGTTATTTAAGCTAGAATCTGAATTTGAATGGGTGGGGTATAAATCTTTAAAATGACATATTTTCTGAAGACCTGAGTTGGTTTCATTCAACACTGAGACAAATGTGCTGAAACTAACATGAAACAAAGCAGAAATTTCCACGATTGAATTTTGACGTGAAACATTAACAATGAATGGATATCATATTCAAGAGTTGTTTGTACATTTTGAAAATAAAAAATGTGGCGTTCATGTTAAAAGTGAAAAAGCTTAAGCAAAATTAAATATTTGTTACTTTTAAAGCAATAGATGTTAAAAGATTTGGCCGAATAACATTCAAATTTTGGTTTATAAAACAAATATTAATTCATTTTTAATAAAAATATTTAACATTTCTTTGCATACAATAGTAACTTAGTTTTACAAAATTATTTATATTCAATTATTTTTTATTTTTGTAAAGATGTAAAAACGAAAACATTTGAAACTTACTATATATGACGAATAAAAATTTCACATTGTACTATATTTTTATGAATATAATTAATTCAAAATATATACGATAAACAGAGAAATATCAATTTAGACAGAAATTTTAAGTAAAATAAAATCTAAATTACCAAAAAACAATTTTGTTCTTTTTGAATTATTCAATAATGACTTTGGAGGAACATCTAACAATTCCATCATACATTGCAACTGGTCTATTTCCGTCTCTCCTGGAAATAATGGGAAATCTAAATATAAATTCATTCAAATTTATTGAAAGCAGTAAAACAATAAAAAAACTCATTATTAGTTCTGGAAGAATACATCCCAAACTCCATACATCTATTTGTGTAGAATATCGAACGCCAAGTATTATTTCTGGAGACCTGTAATACCGCGACTGAAGATATGTGTGAACTGAAACCAAACATATAACTCATTTTAGCATAAACACTGTACTTTTATTATGAATAAAGTTTCCTGAGCCGAAGTCCACTAATTTGACATCATAGGATTCACCGTTAGTCAAGAGAATGTTTTCCTGCTTTTAAAAGCTTAATAAATTCTTTTGATAAATTTCACAAACTGGTTTTATATCACAATGAATGATATTTTCATTTTGCAGTACATTAAGGCATGAAAACACTTGATATGCAACTTTTTTGTGATTCAAAGACGAAATCTTTCCACGACCTATTCGCTTTACATGGTCATAAAGATTTTCTCTAAAAGAAATAATTTTAGTTTTCTTTACAATCTGAAATTTTCTTTGATGACATTCTTCCTATTTTAATAATCTTTGACTATTACTTTAAATAATTTCCAAAATTTTCCCAAACACTTAAAAAGGTTGTACCAAAATTTACTATGATATAAATAATACCTTAATCTATACATTTAGTTCGTTGTCAAACACGCATAAAAGAACAAGACAACAATAGTATTTTTAAATTCTTCTCTTTTCAAATGATCTAATCTTCAAAGAAGTAAAAGCGAGGTGTCGCAAGCTAAAACCTCTGTGTGTTGTGTTAGTATGCTGTATTTAATTTTCTATCCCTTTGTCAATTTCTAAAGTAAAGTTTTATCTCATTTAAATAGCAAAGAATAACGTCAAAGTGAGTTTGCATGCATTATGTATCTCTTTTCAATGAATAAACTTAACTCATAACACAGATTAGTAAGCAAAAACAAGGTCGGATTCATAATTTCTAACCAATCTTTTATGCCATGACAAATCTAATGTGTTTATTTGTAAAACATTTCCACATTTTAAAATCTTACATGCATTTTTTACTATTTGTTCTGATTTTGTTTTCAATTTATTTTTTCTGTCACTTTCTCACTTTCTATATTAAATACGTTTATTCATTGCAATATAACGTTAAAACTCAACTCACACGTAATTTTATGTGTTTCTATAATATAAGGTTATTGGTTTTTATATTATAAGCTCAGTTTATTCTTTTTCTTATATTATAGAAAATTTATGCATATACTTATCAATCTCCTGGGCTACTGTCATTAAAGCCTTTACATTATTATGTTTTAATTCGTTGAAAATAATAATAGTTTCTTCTATTTTATATTATAAAAATTTAAATACATTTATTTAATGTTACAGAGCTTTAGGACAGACTGGAATCTTTTCTCATGACGCATCCTTTGATATCAAACATCTTATGCCGCACATAATAATAAAACTTCAACATGAATTTTCATTTTAAGAAATTTTATCAAAATACTACTAGGGATTTTAACAGGTTTTTAACCCGGATTTTATACATTGAAATAATATTTAATAACTATGTTTTGATTTGTTTTTATTTTGAGTATAGTTGTGAGGTGAAAATAATAATTTCACTTTCGGAAGGTATAAAATCACTAAAAGTTAAGAACCCTTGTTTTACTATGAGAAGCTGTAGTTTTCAATTAATTAAACGAATATGAAAAATAAATTTCTATTTCTGAAGTTCATAATCAATTTCATATAAATAATTATTTTTAAATTAATTAAATTAACAAAAATAAAAGTCACCCCAGCAATTCAAACACTAAACACGGATGACTGTGAAAGTTGAAATGTTCAATAAGTTGGACAATATAAAATTTTGACTTTAATTCTTGTTCTTTACGATTAAGGTAACTCACCAACCTTATTTCTTCGGCAGAGTGACGAATATAACTAAATAAAATGATTTTAATTAGTTTTTGAGAAACAGTATTGAAACTTTTCACAATTATGAATAATCTTGATAGCCACATTAAATTTAGTCTTATGGTCAAAAGCCTTTATGACTCGTCCAAAAGATCCTTCGCCAAGAATTTCTAAAGCCTCATAACGATAGTTAATATGATCATTCAAAACCTAAAAATAAAATCGAAACATTTTAAATTAATGAAATAAATTTGGCAACGATTTAATTAAAAGATGACGCCAATAAAAAACTCTTCGTATGATATATTTCGACAGCATAACTGTCATCTTCAGGTACACAAAACAAACTAAAAATATTATGGATTAACTTTTAATTTAAACAAATTATTTTTTTTATATTAATTTAATTTTGTAATAAATAAACATTTAAAAAATATTCAAATATTCAATTTACATGTAATGGGTGTAATGCCACATACATTAGAGAGACTTCCCGTCATCTCTGTACTCGAGTTCTAGAGCATTGTCGATTGAAGGGTTTGACCAATATTAGTGAGCACAATAGAGGCTGTAAAAGTGAAATAGGAGGAATGTCTGATTTTAGAATTTTGTTGAAAAGTTTTAATAATTATTTGGAACGCTTGATATGTGAAGCATTGCTGATAAGGTCATTGCTGTGACTACGAATGTATTGAATGTTTTTAAATAGTTTAAGTATGTTAAATCATGTTTATGTATTGTTTTTTAAAAAAACTTGTTTTGATATTATTAAAATAATGGAATTTGTAAATTGCATTATTTTTTAAAAAATTATAATATGGATAAAAATTATAATATTTATAGAAATAAAATTTTAAATTAATTAAAAGTTATTTGAATATATTTTTTAAATGTTTATTTATTACAAAATTAAATTAATATAAAAAAATAATTTGTTTAAATTAAAAGTTAATTCATAATATTTTTAGTTTGTTTTGTGTACCTGAAGATGACAGTTATGCTGTCGAAAATATCGTACGAAGAGTTTTTTATGGGTGTTATCTTTTAATTTTAAATTAAGAAAATATAATATAAAAACTTTATAATCTTAAAATCTTTAGATGAATAAATTCTAAATAAATTGAAGAAAAAAATTAAAATAAATTTAAATGTAGAACACTTTATTTAAACAATGTTTTGGACTAATTTATAATTTATTTAGAACAAAGCAGGTGGTAGGACACATGAGCTCAAAGAGATCAGCAATCCGATTTTTTATATTTTATGAAGAGCATCATGGATATACACAAATTCAAAGTTTTTATTTAATTTAATTACATATTTTTACATGTCATATAAAAGAAAATATATTAAAAATATAAATATAAAAAAGAAAATAATTATTTTAAAATTTTAACAAACAAAAATT
The DNA here is from genome assembly GCA_022537955.1 of Schmidtea mediterranea. Taxonomy (NCBI): domain Eukaryota; kingdom Metazoa; phylum Platyhelminthes; order Tricladida; family Dugesiidae; genus Schmidtea; species Schmidtea mediterranea. Next base: position 237,243,493 of record CM039680.1, on the reverse strand, counting down.
CAAATATAACAACAACCAAATACAATAAAAATATGTTTATTAATAAAAGGTATAATAGTTCTATAATTCCAAAATTTGAAATTGAAACAAAATAATTAATTTACACTCTGAAAAATAATAATTGTGGTTAATTTTATAAGCATGACAAAATATCTATTTATCAACATAGGACTGACTAATACAGTTTGAACACACGCACACACAAGTAGTTCCGAGGGAAAATAAAACTAAAATTTTATTGGGAGTTACACTTCACTTAATGAAGAGCCGCATCTGCTCACCATTGCAATAAAGCAATATTAAAAGAATAGTGATTATATATAAATTAGAATTGATAAATTTATCATACATATTTAAAACCACTAACCTTAACTTTATTTGAACTTGAGCAATATTTTCTAAAGATTTTATATTTACAAAATTTACTATTTTTGTATACTTATGACTATTTGCAGTTATCTACAATAAAGCATTATTCTTTTTATTTCATTTTTAATATTTTAAAATAATTCAATTTTATAATAATAAAAATAAGATTCTAGTAATATTGAAAAGAACGTTACAAAAATGTATTCAAATAAAAAACAACTGCCGTATATTTCCATGAATAAGACCAAATAATAAATTGGTGTTTTCTCTAATTTTGCCAAGATTCACATTTTCAATACACATAAAATGCAATACTACAATTATAAACCTTCGTGATATGTAAAGTCCACGGCTTAGAATAAATATTTTTACAGTTTAAGACAAACCATCAAAAAGCTATTTATTTAGCATTTTGACAATTCTCATTAATAAAACGTATTTCTTTTTATTGTAAGTGATTTATAGTTAAGGTTTTTAAACACTTCACTATCAAGAATTCTAACTCGGCATAAACTGAAAGATTAAGACACTGTGTCGATTTTGATATAGGTGATCAAGTCTAACCTATTATTATCCAAGAGTATTTGTTTTAATTCCACTATACACAAATTTGTCTGAGTATTTATCCAACATCAAAAGGGTAGTGTTGTTCTTTCCAAATGGAACATTAATATCAAATCAAATCACATCCAATCCAGTCCAAGTCATCATTAAATTGACTTTAGTATAAACTCTCTTTTGAAAAGGACAAAAATATATTACACCTTCATACTTTTAATAAATTTACCATAGCAAGTCTAGCTTCCTGGTTTCGGTAATCGATAACTTCGTGTTTTTTTCTTTCTTGAAAGATATATTTTGAAAACCGATCATGTTAACATATACTGGTGTTTTTTCCATGTCAATTATATATGGTTAGTAGAGGGATATGAGGACTATGCCCCGTGGATATTTGGCTTGAAAAAATCCCGTGACCCCCCCCCTAAAATTTTTTTTTATGGGGGGAGAGGGGGTTTAATTTTTTAAAAAATTATTTGTTTTAATGAATGAAATTTTTTTTAATTTATTGTTTTAATGAATGAAAATTTTTTTTTTTAAATAATTTTTTGTTTAAATGTTTAAATTTAAAATTTTTAAAAATTTTTTAATTCATGATAAAAAAGATTAAGTATTTTTTTATCGATTTAAAAGCCTAAAAATAAAAATTGGCTTAAATCGCCTATGATTGGTCGTGCTGAGTAGTATTTTTTAATAAAATTGGCTCAAACTTGATTAAAGAACATAAAAATATCGAATAAAAAGCCTAAGTATTTTTTCATACTTAAAATTTTCATACTTAAAAATAAAATTGGCTCAAATCGCCTGTCGACTACAAATCATGAATGTTTTATTTTTTTTATTTACTTTAATTATTTGTTTAAGTAAATAATATTTATTTATATTTTAATTATATTTTAATTTAATTGTTTGTTTAAGTAAATAATATTATTTATTTATATTTTAATTATATTATTATTAAATTTAATTATTTGTTTAAGTCAATAATATTATTTATTTATATTTTAATTATTATTAAATTTTATTGTTTGTTTTAATCAAGTCAATTATTTATTTTTAAATTATATTTTTAAATTAAATTGCTTGTTTTAATGAAGTGAATTAAATAATTATTTTTTATTTTCATTTAATTATTTATTTAATATTATTATTTTTATTTAATTAATTATTTATTTTATATTATTATTATTTTATTTTATTATTATTAACATTATTTTTTTTTTTAAATTTAATTGTAAATCTAATAATAATTTTTCATGGTAAAAAATAACTTTTAATCCCTACAAATATTTTTATTGACAATAAAGATTAAAAAAGATTAATTTTTATTTCAAATCAAAAATATCAGAGTAATATGTTTTACGCATTTCGGCCAACAATATATGGATTGTTTGGTCACGTTTGAAATCATGGCAACATGGACATCCATTTGAACATGTTACTCTCATACTATCTTTACAAACAATGCAATTTGCAACACATCGGTCACCAGATCCCTGAACGTTGTCATAGTGAATCTCGAGAAGTTCTTCAATGTTAATCCCTGTGAAATGGTAAATTTTTGTTGCGAGAAACTCTGGTGCGCAATAATCCAACGTATTTTTAATTCTTGGATAAAGTTCCTGGATTTTCTTTAAAATTACTTCAAAGAGATAAACTAAATAATAAAATAAAATATATATTTAAATATACATGATTTACCTTTTGACATTTTTTAATACTTAATAAAAAATTATACTAACTTAAAAACATAAAAATTATAAACATCAACAAAAATATACAAAAACAAAGAATATTTTCAAATAATTTATTCATTCAAAATTCTTCATAATCGTCATATTCTTCATTAAACTCGGAAAATTCTTCTGGACTGTTACCTAAAACCACATCACCTCCTCTATAATGACCATATGCTGCACTCATATTTTTCCCCACCCAAACCCTTTTATCATCCTTATTTGTTAATGCAGTTTTACTGTTTTTAATTGTAAATAATTGATGTTTTTTACTAGTAATACGAGTTTGTGGTACCGAAAAAATTAAGTTTTTGTTATAACAATCTAGGTATGACTTATGTTTTAAGTCAGTACCCTTCAATGTTATACCCTTAGCTTTGATACTTTCAACTTCAGACAAGAGGCTATAACATTTTGGACGAAGAAACACTCACTTCTTGTATTTAAGTCCTTTATTCTCGTCTTTGAACTTTCCAATGACAGAATCAAGGTTTCTACTATACAAGGGATGTTTTGGGTCATAATTGGAAGTATCGAGGAGATTATCACGAACCATAGCAGATAAAAGAATGTCTAACTTACAATTCTTAATTTCCAGAAAAAAGGAATCGGTGTCCCCAGCAACTATATTAATTTCACAAGTGAATTCGTTTCGATATTTTTCTAACTCTATATATTGTAAATGATACATCCTAAGTTTAGATAAATCGAGTACAGTTTGTCCAATGTAACTCGGTCGATCTAAACACACTGATTTCTTATTTAATAACACAGAGACCAAATCATTGTCGATTTTAAATGATTTCCGAAAAGTTGGTTTTGAGCAATAATTAATTAATTTGTTTGCAGAATTACATAATCTTAAATTAATTCGTTTTTTAAGATTTTCAACGGTTTTTCCGTAGAGACTATTATTTAAAAGTTTATAATAGTTTTTATCTAAGTCATTGGTTGATTGCGCTCTAAGTTGTGTGTTAGTGTCTATATACTTTTTAAATATTGAATTTTGATTATATTTAATGGCTCTATGTACATGTGTAATTTTAATTTGTAAAGAAACAAAAAGCTGCAAAAGTCTCCAATGAAGAACATAATTCTTCTTTGGATAATGCGTTAGCATTAACTTCTCAACCTTAGAACCCGGAGCGCACATCTTTTCAGCAGCTACTGGAAAATCATTAAGGTTATCATGAAGAAATGTTGGGATTTCTAAATCTACTTCAAATGTGACAGCAAATGACAGTGATTCAAGATCCTTATTCAAAAAACTAATTAAATTATTTAATTGATTAGTATCAGTAACCCATTCAAAATTTCCATATGGTAATGGTTGACTTAAAGCCCAACCGTAGAGATTATTGATGTCAATGTAAAGCAGTTCGGTGTTGTCATCAGATACTACGTGATGTTTATTAACAAATGTTAATCCACCACGGATTCCCCCTTCGAAAAAATGATACATCTCCATATCAGTTAGAAGTTCAATTGGTTCGTCAAGAGTCATAAGAGCCGATGCCCAAGACATACCGAGAATTCCATAAAAGTTAAGTGGTTCCAATCGGTTAAAAATATAGAAAAAATCAGTTAAGAAATTCCTAAAATAGTAGTCGTTATTAATTATATGTTTAATATTTAATAAACAGATTTTAATAATATTAAAGAAGTTGTCTGTATTCTCAGTTAGTAGTTTAAAGGAGTTTTCATTTTCAAGATTTTTAAGTAACGCATTCTTATAAGACAAAGGCTGTGCATGTGGTTTTACTATATTCTGTGCATGTGAAGAATTATTATTTAAATGGTTTTTTGATTTTTTATAAATGAGATTTTTATAGATATTAAAATAATTTTTATTAGTAAAAAATTTAAGATATTTAATATTAGATAATTCATCATAATATACCACATCCTTAATTAATTTCCAGAAGGTTTCAATTGCATGTAGAGTTTTTGATCGAAGGTTTTTTGGTTCAATGGAATTTGTTAATATTTGGTCCATTAGATAGGAGAAGTCCGGATCAATCTTTGCAACGGATTTGATCATTCTCCAGTATTCGATTGCACTGCTCATTGGAATTTCCGCAGATCCATTAAGGAAGGTGTACATTCTGTAACACAATTCTATATCATGTGGATCAGTCCCCTTTTTTCGAGCAAGAGTGCATATTTCACAGCAGCTGTTTGTGAAAATAGGATCCATTGGTGTCAAAGTGGATGTGTTAAATTTTTTCATGCTTGTTTTGTGGATTTAATTTATAGATACTATTATACTTTCTGACTCTGATGAATCAAAAATGGTTGATGATGTAATAATCATTTCTGATTCAGATGATGTTTTTCCTGTTGATATTCCTTCTGTTATTGTTAATCAATATGGTGGCTCGATAGCACCTATTGTTAATTTTGATTTAAATCAATCACATGCCATTGTTAGAATGGATGTTTCGAATTTAAATTTAAAGTTAATTACAGTACCCACACAGTTAATTAATAAATTAAATAATGTTATCAATCAAATGGGATCTGTTAAGATTCAATTTTGTATTGATGTAGAGTTTGAAAAAGATGGAGAATTTCAATCTTTCATCATTTCAAACTCTGTCAGAATAATGAATGATTCATTTTTAGATGAAGGTGCTACTCTTCTTGACGAAAAAATAACATTAATTAATGATAAAGGTAGTAACTGGGTTATAAATAAAATAAAAGAAATTCATTTTGTTCTTACCAAGTTTTCACAAATAAATCGGTTGAGTGGTCATGGATTTATTCCAACACCATTATCCTTATTAAATAAACATTGTACTGTAAATGTTGCTAATTCCGATAATTTATGCTTCATTTACAGTATTTTAGCTATTTTAAATCATGAAAATATAGGTAACCATCATAGAAATAAAACCTTTAGCTACAACACATCTGAGCTTAACTTTTCACCTTCGGATTTACCTATGAAACTTTGTGACATTCGAAAATTTTAAGATAAAAATCAAAATCTTTCAATTAATGTTCTTACGTATGATGAAAATAATTTAATTAATGATTTTTCTAACCCTAAAGTTTTCAAACACCCTTATGTCGAAATAATTCATCGTTCTAAAGTTGTTGGGGGACAACCTAATGATTTAATTTTATTAGAAAGCCTTGATTCCTATCATTTTATCGCTGTTACTAAATTAGATAGACTTTTAAATTATAGGAATCATTCTTTTACTAGAGTTCAAAGTATATGGTGCCATCGATGTCTAAATGGTTTTCGCAATTTAATTTCATTAAATAAACATAAAGGGTTGTGTGATAAAAATCAATTAGGCACAACTCTTTATACTTTACCTTTAAATAAAAACTTGGAATTTAAGAATTGGGCTAAAACTGTTACTCCTCCTTTCGTCCTTTACGCTGATTTTGAAGCTATCTTACCTTCAGATGACATACATTTTCAAATACATATGCCGATTTCAGCCGGTTTACTTTTAATTAACAGTTTTACAGGTGAAAAATCATTTAAGAGTTTCCTGGGTGATGATTGTGTAGTTAATTTTCTACAAGAAATAAATAATATTTCAATCAATACTGTTTTACCCTTTTATCAAAATAATTATAAAAAGAAAATAATATTAACAGACTCAGACATTCTGTCGTTTTCTTCAGCAACTTGTTGTTATTTATGTGATAAGATTTTATCAGTACCGGTTAAGGACCATGATCACTTTACTGGAAAATATTTGGGAGCAGCTTGTTCCAAATGTAATATTTCTCGACAAATAAGGTTTGAATTTCCAGTTGTTTTTCATAATTTGAGAGGTTATGATCTTCACCATATCCTCAAGTATGGTATGAGTGATTTAACACGTGGATAAAAAGTTGTATTCCTGTAACAAGTGAAAAGTTTCTTTCTTTGTCGGCAAGAATCAGTGGATTAACTGTAAAATTCATTGATTCTTGTCAATTTATTAATAGTTCATTAAGTAACGCAGTTAAAACATTGACCACTCTTCTTTAACTCGTTCGGAATTTGTAGGTAGTATTATCGATACTAAAGGCATTTTCCCTTATAACTTTGCAACTTCTCAAGAAGTTTTAGAAACTACATATGAACTTCCACCGATTTGGGAAGATGTAACTGAAGCCGAATATAGTAAGGCTCAATCTATTTGGGAAGAAACCAATTGTAACTCTTTACTAGATTATATGATAGTTTACCTCAAACTAGATGTTTTTCTTTTGGCTGATTTTTTCCAAAAATTTCGTTAAAAATCATTAGCTCATAACCGATTGGAACCACTTAACTTTTATGGAATTCTCGGTATGTCTTGGGCATCGGCTCTTATGACTCTTGACGAACCAATTGAACTTCTAACTGATATGGAGATGTATCATTTTTTCGAAGGGGGAATCCGTGGTGGATTAACATTTGTTAATAAACATCACGTAGTATCTGATGACAACACCGAACTGCTTTACATTGACATCAATAATCTCTACGGTTGGGCTTTAAGTCAACCATTACCATATGGAAATTTTGAATGGGTTACTGATACTAATCAATTAAATAATTTAATTAGTTTTTTGAATAAGGATCTTGAATCACTGTCATTTGCTGTCACATTTGAAGTAGATTTAGAAATCCCAACATTTCTTCATGATAACCTTAATGATTTTCCAGTAGCTGCTGAAAAGATGTGCGCTCCGGGTTCTAAGGTTGAGAAGTTAATGCTAACGCATTATCCAAAGAAGAATTATGTTCTTCATTGGAGACTTTTGCAGCTTTTTGTTTCTTTACAAATTAAAATTACACATGTACATAGAGCCATTAAATATAATCAAAATTCAATATTTAAAAAGTATATAGACACTAACACACAACTTAGAGCGCAATCAACCAATGACTTAGATAAAAACTATTATAAACTTTTAAATAATAGTCTCTACGGAAAAACCGTTGAAAATCTTAAAAAACGAATTAATTTAAGATTATGTAATTCTGCAAACAAATTAATTAATTATTGCTCAAAACCAACTTTTCGGAAATCATTTAAAATCGACAATGATTTGGTCTCTGTGTTATTAAATAAGAAATCAGTGTGTTTAGATCGACCGAGTTACATTGGACAAACTGTACTCGATTTATCTAAACTTAGGATGTATCATTTACAATATATAGAGTTAGAAAAATATCGAAACGAATTCACTTGTGAAATTAATATAGTTGCTGGGGACACCGATTCCTTTTTTCTGGAAATTAAGAATTGTAAGTTAGACATTCTTTTATCTGCTATGGTTCGTGATAATCTCCTCGATACTTCCAATTATGACCCAAAACATCCCTTGTATAGTAGAAACCTTGATTCTGTCATTGGAAAGTTCAAAGACGAGAATAAAGGACTTAAATACAAGAAGTGAGTGTTTCTTCGTCCAAAATGTTATAGCCTCTTGTCTGAAGTTGAAAGTATCAAAGCTAAGGGTATAACATTGAAGGGTACTGACTTAAAACATAAGTCATACCTAGATTGTTATAACAAAAACTTAATTTTTTCGGTACCACAAACTCGTATTACTAGTAAAAAACATCAATTATTTACAATTAAAAACAGTAAAACTGCATTAACAAATAAGGATGATAAAAGGGTTTGGGTGGGGAAAAATATGAGTGCAGCATATGGTCATTATAGAGGAGGTGATGTGGTTTTAGGTAACAGTCCAGAAGAATTTTCCGAGTTTAATGAAGAATATGACGATTATGAAGAATTTTGAATGAATAAATTATTTGAAAATATTCTTTGTTTTTGTATATTTTTGTTGATGTTTATAATTTTTATGTTTTTAAGTTAGTATAATTTTTTATTAAGTATTAAAAAATGTCAAAAGGTAAATCATGTATATTTAAATATATATTTTATTTTATTATTTAGTTTATCTCTTTGAAGTAATTTTAAAGAAAATCCAGGAACTTTATCCAAGAATTAAAAATACGTTGGATTATTGCGCACCAGAGTTTCTCGCAACAAAAATTTACCATTTCACAGGGATTAACATTGAAGAACTTCTCGAGATTCACTATGACAACGTTCAGGGATCTGGTGACCGATGTGTTGCAAATTGCATTGTTTGTAAAGATAGTATGAGAGTAACATGTTCAAATGGATGTCCATGTTGCCATGATTTCAAACGTGACCAAACAATCCATATATTGTTGGCCGAAATGCGTAAAACATATTACTCTGATATTTTTGATTTGAAATAAAAATTAATCTTTTTTAATCTTTATTGTCAATAAAAATATTTGTAGGGATTAAAAGTTATTTTTTACCATGAAAAATTATTATTAGATTTACAATTAAATTTAAAAAAAAAAAATAATGTTAATAATAATAAAATAAAATAATAATAATATAAAATAAATAATTAATTAAATAAAAATAATAATATTAAATAAATAATTAAATGAAAATAAAAAATAATTATTTAATTCACTTCATTAAAACAAGCAATTTAATTTAAAAATATAATTTAAAAATAAATAATTGACTTGATTAAAACAAACAATAAAATTTAATAATAATTAAAATATAAATAAATAATATTATTGACTTAAACAAATAATTAAATTTAATAATAATTAAAATATAAATAAATAATATTATTTACTTAAACAAACAATTAAATTAAAATATAATTAAAATATAAATAAATATTATTTACTTAAACAAATAATTAAAGTAAATAAAAAAAATAAAACATTCATGATTTGTAGTCGACAGGCGATTTGAGCCAATTTTATTTTTAAGTATGAAAATTTTAAGTATGAAAAAATACTTAGGCTTTTTATTCGATATTTTTATGTTCTTTAATCAAGTTTGAGCCAATTTTATTAAAAAATACTACTCAGCACGACCAATCATAGGCGATTTAAGCCAATTTTTATTTTTAGGCTTTTAAATCGATAAAAAAATACTTAATCTTTTTTATCATGAATTAAAAAATTTTTAAAAATTTTAAATTTAAACATTTAAACAAAAAATTATTTAAAAAAAAAATTTTCATTCATTAAAACAATAAATTAAAAAAAATTTCATTCATTAAAACAAATAATTTTTTAAAAAATTAAACCCCCTCTCCCCCCATAAAAAAAAATTTTAGGGGGGGGTCACGGGATTTTTTCAAGCCAAATATCCACGGGGCATAGTCCTCATATCCCTCTACTAACCATATATAATTGACATGGAAAAAACACCAGTATATGTTAACATGATCGGTTTTCAAAATATATCTTTCAAGAAAGAAAAAAACACGAAGTTATCGATTACCGAAACCAGGAAGCTAGACTTGCTATGGTAAATTTATTAAAAGTATGAAGGTGTAATATATTTTTGTCCTTTTCAAAAGAGAGTTTATACTAAAGTCAATTTAATGATGACTTGGACTGGATTGGATGTGATTTGATTTGATATTAATGTTCCATTTGGAAAGAACAACACTACCCTTTTGATGTTGGATAAATACTCAGACAAATTTGTGTATAGTGGAATTAAAACAAATACTCTTGGATAATAATAGGTTAGACTTGATCACCTATATCAAAATCGACACAGTGTCTTAATCTTTCAGTTTATGCCGAGTTAGAATTCTTGATAGTGAAGTGTTTAAAAACCTTAACTATAAATCACTTACAATAAAAAGAAATACGTTTTATTAATGAGAATTGTCAAAATGCTAAATAAATAGCTTTTTGATGGTTTGTCTTAAACTGTAAAAATATTTATTCTAAGCCGTGGACTTTACATATCACGAAGGTTTATAATTGTAGTATTGCATTTTATGTGTATTGAAAATGTGAATCTTGGCAAAATTAGAGAAAACACCAATTTATTATTTGGTCTTATTCATGGAAATATACGGCAGTTGTTTTTTATTTGAATACATTTTTGTAACGTTCTTTTCAATATTACTAGAATCTTATTTTTATTATTATAAAATTGAATTATTTTAAAATATTAAAAATGAAATAAAAAGAATAATGCTTTATTGTAGATAACTGCAAATAGTCATAAGTATACAAAAATAGTAAATTTTGTAAATATAAAATCTTTAGAAAATATTGCTCAAGTTCAAATAAAGTTAAGGTTAGTGGTTTTAAATATGTATGATAAATTTATCAATTCTAATTTATATATAATCACTATTCTTTTAATATTGCTTTATTGCAATGGTGAGCAGATGCGGCTCTTCATTAAGTGAAGTGTAACTCCCAATAAAATTTTAGTTTTATTTTCCCTCGGAACTACTTGTGTGTGCGTGTGTTCAAACTGTATTAGTCAGTCCTATGTTGATAAATAGATATTTTGTCATGCTTATAAAATTAACCACAATTATTATTTTTCAGAGTGTAAATTAATTATTTTGTTTCAATTTCAAATTTTGGAATTATAGAACTATTATACCTTTTATTAATAAACATATTTTTATTGTATTTGGTTGTTGTTATATTTGAATTTTTGTTTGTTAAAATTTTAAAATAATTATTTTCTTTTTTATATTTATATTTTTAATATATTTTCTTTTATATGACATGTAAAAATATGTAATTAAATTAAATAAAAACTTTGAATTTGTGTATATCCATGATGCTCTTCATAAAATATAAAAAAAATTTTTTAGGGGGGGGTCTCGGGATTTTTTTAAGCCAAATATCCACGGGGGTTTTTTCAAGCCAAATATCCACAGGGCATAGTCCTCATATCCCTCTACTATGGTTATCATTAAAATTCTGTGAAAAAAGCTTTATTGTTTCAAAATATTCACAAACAACGACTCGCATTTTCCTGGGTGGTACTCGAATCCTCCTGTCCAAGATACATTATTTTCTTGAAAAAAACCCTTTTAGCCATTCAAAATTACAAAACAAAATCCCGATTAAAACCACCGCATATCTCTTTTATATAAAGTTTCATGAGTAAAAACCCGCCCAGAAAGGTAACTTTCAAGCTGTTGATAAAATGGTTTCTTTCCTCCGCCAATTCTGTGAAGTTTCTATTTATTTGATCTTTCAATAAAATGGCTTACTTTATGAACTCAGAATCTGATAATCTTGTACATTATTCCCTTTCCCTAACATATAACCCTAACCTCATGTTCGTTCCTTATTTAGCTAATATCTCGAGTTTTGATTTGATCACATGCGCTTTTCTTTTTGTTTGCTCTTTGTTGAGATTTCGAAACTGAATATTTCTATGTGTCGATACTTTTGAATTGAATTATTTAAACAAATTATTATCTAATTTTTAAGAATAAAACCAATTTTTCTGAATTCTCATCTTTAAATGTTATTGTTAGTATTAAAAAATGGTGGAAACGTATTAGGCATCTTCTACAGTAAATATTTACTATCTAGAAAAAACTGTTTGAATAAAATAAATTATTTAATTTCATAGATAAGACTTCCCATGAAAAAGACCATTCATAACTTATTTAGAATCTTTTCAAGCTAGCCTTTTCAGAAGAAATGAAAAATTAAATCATGCCTTGTCAGCAGAGTTACCATCTACCCATATTTCTTCTAAAGCTCCAGGTTTTATAATAATTTTAAGTGAATTTTCTGGTTAATCTCTCATTTCTTTCTGTAAAAAAGAAACTCACAAAAAGAACCTTATAATGGACAAGCATAACTTGCGAATGCATATATACGGCTTTAAATAAATTTTTAAATAAATCCAATTCTTCTTCTAAAAAGAGTTTGTTAAATAATGAGCAATACACCAAAATGAAAAAATGATCACAATAAACAAACCAAAATTCAGTTCCCTTCCAAACTTTGATAAAATAATTCCTAATAAATGCAAAATGTCATTTCATGCAAAATAATGTTACCTTTATTTTACAACAATATTATCAATTTCCTAAATCTTCTTTGAAAATTTTACAGTTTTTTGTATTTATTTTTTTTGTTACTTTACGGTTAAATAAAACAAAATTAAGGAATAAAACTAACGTGAATATATTTTCCATTTTTGTCATCAAACCCATCATTATTAGTTGAATTTATTTCTCTTTGAAGGTTGCTGGAGAAATATATTTGCGGAACTTCTTGATCTTCTTTTAATTTTGATTTTGTGGATATTTTGCGCATCTATTATTCAGTTGTTTTAACGGAACTTAATACTCGAAATAAATATAATCATTTAATACATTTGTTGATTTTCTCTATCAGAAAATTGGACTTTGATTTTATTCAAATAATCTTTGATAAAAATCTTTTGAACGAATACTTTTTTGAAAACTCTTTATTCAGCTTAATAATTTTGAATTTCAATATTTAATTTATAAAAATATAAACAAAAGTAAATTTACCAAGTCGATAAATATAGAAAACTATATAAAATAAACCGAATAGAATTTGAATTGAAAAAAGAGCTTGATAATGAGATCATGATTCCTACAAATAAGGATGTTTATCGCAATTGTCCAAAAGACATCCACAAACATCCGAGTATAAAGTCATCAGAATTCATAAGAAAACATAATAATATTATTAACCTCCTCAATCTTGACTTTTTTATTTTTTATTAAAAAAATATTTTTATGGAAATAGTTTATTCAGAGCCTTAAAGGATGATGAAAAAAAATGGTTGCATTTTTAAGACTTCATTTTTGAATAATACAGCATGTACATTTCAATGTTAAAAATATTGAAAACGGCTTCAAAAAGGAAAGAAAATTTTATACATTGTAATGTGCACAGGGTCCGAAAAAGGAAAATTGAGAATAATTCATTCAATAAAGCTGACTTCTGAGACATGAAAATGTTTTATGATATAAAAAAAATAAACAGTTATCAAAGACACATAATGCTGAATTATGACTGATGAGTTGCCAGAAACGTTTAAGGACTCCTAACCAAGAATAGGCGAGACATACCTTAAATCAAAATATATACTCAAAATTAAAGCGAAACTCTTCATGATGTTGGAAACTACAATGCCGAAAGCTCATTAGAAGATGTCATAGAAGATTCGAAGAGTGATACAGTACTAAGGCAAATTGTTTCTCAAAAAGTCTTTTGAAATATTGTTGGGGTTATACAAATTACAAGAAATAAAATATAAAATTTCGAAATTAATTAATATTAATAAAAATTAAAGTAAAATTAGATAAAGTAAAAATTGATATAAAAAATGTTAAAAACTGGTAAATTTGATTTTGAAGACGAATAAGTAATATTTAATTGATCAGAGAAACATTGAAGGGTCAGGCCCCCAAAAACTAATTAATTCATTAATTAAATTATTTTCAGGTAAAGCCATTATTCAAGAGCCACCAAATAGAATGACAGGATAATGAGTTGCCAGGAATTAACTTAATTGTCAATAAATTCCCACTCGTCTCAGAAATCTTTTGTTTCGTGTAGTGTTTATTTATAAAAATAAAAAATAAGTTGAACTTAAACGAGGAGTCATATAGAAAAGAAAAAGAGTGTATATCTTGTGTTTTGACTTCTTCGGGTGATACCCATTAGGTGTTAACCCTGTTATAGTAAAAGAGAGAATTGAAAATTGCAAAGTAAAGATTTTTTTGGGATTAGATTTTGATTATTTTAATTTCTGAACAAGAGAAGTCGGATGGAGTTTCAGTTCCATCAAAAAATTTCGTACCGTACAAACAATATGAATTTGTTAAGTATTTGTATTTGGATACAGATAAAAAAATCAAACAGAAAAAATATTTTTCATTATGAATTCTTATTCAATTATGAATAATTTTACTAATTATTTATTGGAAAATCCTAAAAGTACAATCAAATACTGAGAACTGTCAATCGCTAACATTTTATTAATTATTCATCAAACGATTACCATTTCTTAAAAATTCGCTTGGATGCCGAATGCCTTCTTTAAAAACTATTCATTTAAATTCAATAATATATCAAATTTATTCAAAAATTTAACTTAAACAGGTTATATAAATAGGAGAACACCATTTTTAAAAAATATTTTTCCAATATATTTCAGCAACTCAACTGTCATCATAAGGCACTAATTTTCAGCTCATTTCAATATATATATATATATAAAAAGATCACACTTACAAGATATAATCTTTCAATTCCAACAAACTGCCTGGAGCTAGAAATAAAATATAATTTCAAATTAGTGGAAAATAAAATTAGAAATGGAATTGAGAGAACAGCATTTTTAAAAAATATTTTTGCAATATATTTCAGCAACTTAATTGTCATCATCAGCTCTAAATAACTTCAATAAAACGATTATACTTATGGGTATATTAGTATTTACACAATTAGATGTACAAAATCCAATAAAATTTCATTGTCTCTAATAAAATTAATCAAAAAAATGCATGTGGGTACTGCCTTTTGAATGTTGATTTTTGAGTTAAATAATTTTATCATGTAACACGTTCCTAATGAGTTTTAAAACCATTAGATAGCACTTTCAAGTTGGAAACGTCAATTTCCAACAAACATATCTGTTTATGCTCAATAATGTTACAGCTTCCACTAAATCGTGCATGCTCTCGAGCTCATATACAAAGACGAAGATATGCTTCTCCACTTTATATAGCATTACATCCATTAAAAGTAAAACGAATTTGAGACTAGAAAATTCATGTGTTTTTAACGAAAGTCAAAATCTTTGAATAAAACTTTTGAATAAGAGCGAATACCTCAGTTCATTTTGACTTATGCTAAATAAGTCTAAACCCCCTGATAACCATTGCCACACTTTTTTGTGTACAGGGAAAATAAATTTAGAGGGTGCCATTTTACCTTTTTTAACCATATTTACCTTTTTAATAAAGTTACGGTTTAAGTAAATTCATTGAAGCTTAAAGAAACTTTACCACAGTCATAAAAATAAAACGTAAAATTCAAAAACACCTAATTATAACGAAGTTTTTTCGAGTGAAATACCTAGTAAGCGACTTTAAAATCTTCTTTTCAATTCTTTGGGTTCAATATTACTTGTGATTAGTTAGTTTGTGGTACAAATGTAATTCAACACAGTCAAATCTTGTAAAACTGTGATATCAAAAGCACACTAAAATATATCGTTAAGAGCTTCCATCTGAATAATTTTGTATTAATTCTAATTAATTATTTCTTTTAATTTAATTATTAATTTAATAATTAATTATTAATTTTAATCAATTATTCTTAATTATTTTTCAAAATTTAGCATGCAAATTACAGTAATTTAAATTGTAAAATATAAAATATAATCTTACATAATATTACATTTAATGGACCGATTGAATATCCATCAACCACAGTGAAATTTAATAGTAATATTTGTAATCCGAATCTTTACACATAATACTTCTGCAAACGAACAGCGATCAAAACCACTCAATAAAACTTTCATAATTATAATCAATTTATTATCGAAAAAAATTATTCATAATCGAAATGAATCCAGCTTTCCAATGCATTTTTTACACAGTAGCCAACGATCAAAATCTACCAATTTTATTTTCACCAAAGATGAGGTCATTTAATATTAATGGATTCCATTTTCAAACTGTTCTTTAGATGGTTACCATATGAACAAACATTTGAGATTTATTCTCAAAATTGGTCAAAATATTATGTTCCAGTTAATACAATCCATGAGCTAAGAATTCTGCAAGAAAATCTCAATAGAAATTCGATATTTATTGATGAGGAAATTACGGGAAAATCGACCAATCAAATCCAAGGTTAGCAATAACCGCAATTTCCACCAATTAATAGAAATCCGTTGCAGATGATTTGTTCCACAAAATCTATAATGAAAATCATGATGAAAATCGAACGAATAAAACAATTAGTGGAATTATTAATTTTATATTTGGAAATGATCAAGTGCAGAAATCAATTTGCAGTAAGTAAATGTTTTTTTTCAATATTTATTTCGATAGATTCGAAAATATCATTTTATTTTACGTTTGAAAACTTAATGTGTGGGCGGCCCACTTTGCTGAAAATTTGTTTGTCAGTTAATTAAATTTTAATTAAAAAATATTCTACAAATTTAAGGTTCAGGATGATAATTTTTTGCTATTTACCTTTCGTTTGAAAACGTTTAGCAATGAAACTAAAGTGTGATTCCTCTCGTACTTATTAGGATGAATTTTCATATATTAAAGTTAAATAACTTTCATTTAAATAAATGAACAAACTCATTCTTTCCAAATCCAATTTTACAATGACAAGAATAGCTGAAGTCAAAGGGAGGAAGGTTGGTTTAAAGACTTCACGAGTCCCACATACTATTAATGACACATTGAAAATTATTTTTTAAAAATATATACTTCAATATTTATTTTCAATAATTTATATTTAGATCTTACAAAGATTATTCAATCGAAAAAGGCAAGTTAGTTAATTTCTGAAGGTTTATGAAATATAATCATACGAAATCTAAATCCAGTCAAGAAAGAAATATTGTAATACGTATTTTAACTAAATGAATAACTTCCAACTTTCTTTAACGCTTACACATCTTTTTAAAATTTGTAGGTACAAGAAAATTTTATTCAAATCAAATATTGAGATAACAAACAAACATTGTTGATGGGACCCAAGAAGCAATCTTTAACAGATATAAACAACCAGCAATCAATTCTAATGAGAAAGCAAGTGAAATCGATGAATGGTGGCATATTTTCTCTATAAATACTATTAAAAAAATTAGAATTGCAAGGTATACTAATTAAGAACATAAAGTAATAGAATCTAAAATTTATCTTTTACTTTTTATAAATTTTGGGAGAATTTTTAATTATTTTGTTACTTTTGAGAATTTTTGAAGAAAATATTAATTTGGATTATGGCTTTGAGTTCCTAGATTTTATAGAAACATGATAACTACAGAAATTAAAATGTTTTCAATAAAAATAAAAAAACAAAAAACTACATTTTATAAAAAATTAAGTAGTCACAGATAATTCAACTATAAAGGATTAAAATCTCTAATTTTACATGTAAACGTTTTTTCTGAAATAAATTGAAGAGGACTATTTCTTAGTCAAAACTTTTTATTTTTGTTTTTAATTAAACTTAAAATTTGCAGCAAAAGTTTATTATTTAATATATTAATAATCTTATATTTAATTGATGTTGCTATCAAATAACAATCATTTTATTTTATTAAACCTTTTCCCGATTTACACAGAAGATCGAATCTTTCAAAAATCGTGTAAATCTAAAATAAACTAACATTTGGACAAATAAAGCAATATAAAAGTATGAGCCCATAAGTATTTCATGTCACTGATGAGTTAGGCTCCATTTCAGTTCGGAGAAATTCGATAATAAAATCCGTAATTAGCAAATGTGTTTGGATTTTGGCTCTTTTGAATTTTCGATTTTTAAAGACTTCATCATATTGACTTGAGCGTTTGTTGATATCTTGCGGAAATCGGTAAGCTCGTTCAATATTCGGGTAATTTTTATCAAAAGATGGTTACCAAATGCAACTGGTTCTGACGCTTCTTCGACCATGGATTTTTCTTATTTTCCATTGCAAAATCTCTTACATATAAAGTGGTGCTATAACTCGTACAAGTTGGTGCACATTTTCTAATTGAGTTTTCATTATTTCTGATTAAAAGATAATAAATTCTATAAAAGCTATGAAATCTAATAAAATTATTAAAGTAATAATTAAAGTAATGGATTAAATTTTCTAACAAAACTATTTTACATTTATTTTTATTCTGCAGCACAAAATTGGGTTTATTAATATAAATAAATTCACTAAGTCGACTGTGATCAAGAACTTGAGAGCGGAAATGGCGGGCAGTCATTCCAATGTATGTGGTATTGCATCCATTACATAAATATTCATAACCAAAATCTGAACACCATCTAAGTAAGACTTGAAATCTTATAATAAATACGATGACAATCCTATAATGCAAAACACAAACCCAAAAACAAACCTCACTAATCAATTCAAACAAAGCTGACTCAATCATTGATAGTTTTTCATTTATTGAATTTCTATATCTCTTCCTCAATTCCAAAATCCTTCTATTGAAATATTGTTTTTACATTAGTGAAATCAATTTAGTGGAGAAATTGAATAATTATTATAATTTTTAATATAGTTGAGTTTATAATATAATTAAATCAAACTAATTAATTTTTTTAGTCTTTAAAATGGAATCCAAAGTTTGGATATATTTATTAAAAACAGTGCAGCGGAAAAGGCAACTTGTATTAAATGCGGCAAAATTTAATCTTGTAAAGGCTCAACAACATCGAGTTTAACTAGCCATTTGAAAAGTGTTCATAAAATTAAAAGAAATGTTTTCGGCGAAAATATAGAAAACAATAATCCAGGCACATTATTAGAATCAGATATACTCGTAATGAAAAAACAAAAAGTGGAAATTGAAACACAAGGGAAATAACAACATTTTTGATTAAAAACATCAATGGCTGAAATTTTGGCAAAATTGGTCGCAATGGATGGACTTTCAGTTCATATTATTGTAAAAAGCTCTTTCATTCGAGAATCATTTTCTAGACAAGGCTATTCGTTGCCAAAAAATAATAAAACTATAATGAAATTGGTGATTGATTTTTACAAGGAAAAAGAACAAGAGTTGATTGAATATCATATGATAAGGGAAAATAAAAAATTTAGTTTGCCGTTAGATGAGTAGTTCAGTAAAAAAGAAAGTGATGGAAAACATCATAATATGAGGCTAGTCCGTATTTTTTGCTATAACCATGGAATACATTTAGCAGTTATTGATGTTCTCTGTGCAGAGTCTTTTGAATCAATAATAGTGGAAAGCACGAGTGATGATGATATTATTGATTCTAGTGGTAGAGAGGATGAAGCTGAGCTTATGATATCAAGATCAACAGACCAGCAACCGCCCCGGATTCGTAAAAATCTTAATCTTGTTTTTCAAAAAGTTCGTGAAATTGTAAAATTAAATAAATTAATTAACTTAAAGCATCTCCATTAATTAATAATATTTTACAGAATTATGTTAAAGATGAACATTACGAAGGTAAAGAATTAACTATTCTGTTAGACTGCCGTACGAGATGGAATTCAATTCAAATAATATTTGAAAGATTTTTAAAATTGAAAAACAGTATTAAGAAAGCCTTAGTTGATTAGGGGCTAGAACATTTTTTATTGAAGAAGATGAACTTAAAGATATCGAAAGTCGTCCTAAAACCAATTAAAATGGCAGTCGTGAAACTAAGTAGACGAAAAATCAACCTTCTTACAAGCGAAGATGTTTTAAAATTTTTATTTGGATTATTTCAAATTCAACAAACTATTATTTCAAAGTTAATGTTAGAAGAATTAAAATTTTGGCTTGATCAACGAACAATACATCAAATTTAAATGATAGTTTCACAGATTTTGAAAATTTTTTAGAATATATACTAAAAGTGAAATTATAAAATATATCAAAGAGCTATCTTCAAATTTATCATATTTTCTTATAGGCGATAGTGTAGGGAAAGATGACTCGGATAAGGAAGATGAAAATAAACAACAAGTTTCATTATCATTGAAACTTCAAAATAGTATAGAAAAATGTTGTAAACCTATGGATCTTAAAAATTGTCAATCTTATGTACAAGAAATTAATATATTTTAAAGTACTGGTATAATGACAAGCAATTTAAGCAAACTCTTCGAATATTTGAAAACAATTCAACCTACGACCACTGATAGCGAAAGAGTTTTCTCAATGGCCAGCAACTTGGTATCACCGCTCAATGATGAAAGTATCAGTGCTATTTTATTTTTAAAAGTATCTGTTTTGGTTTTGTTTTAATTTTCGAAAAAGTATGAGTCATAAAAATTTTATCCTAGGGGGTATGTATTTGTTTTGACTTAGAAAATTTTTTGAAAAATATGTATGACTCATGCTTTTATCCTGACATGACGTCTTTGAACCGCTGTAGAACAAAGACCATAAGTCATATACACACGTGTGATACACCCACGTGACCACTGACTGATCCTCACACGATGAGTTATCGTGTCTTGTGAGCCAATCAGAACGCTCTGTGCTGGATGGCTCACATCTACCTACTTAATTAATTTTTTTATGTGTTTTTAATTTAATTTTATTATATCTATTTTCTTGCATTACAAAGTTGAATAAATACTTTATTAAATGAATAAAATACATTTTCTTTTAATATCTATATGTTTGTTCTTAAAATCAAGAAAAAAAATGTTTTATGAAAACTTGAGTAGTTCGAGCTACTCGAGCTTAGACAAAAAAAGATCGAAAACTCGAGCCCAAAAAAAGTCTCGGGCTTTGCCAATTTAAGATAAAAATGAAAAAAATATTTTTTGAAACTAAATTATGACTTTTTATGTAATTCACTTGTATATAATAATTGTATTTTTAATGATAAAAATTTATATTTTATGGATATTCTTATTACAAACTTAAATATTTTTTCAAAATAATATTTTCTATCAACATTTCAATAAAAGTTCACTTAAACAAAAATTCTCACTATTTATATATTATTAGAAAATAGTTTCATGGAGTGGAATTGAGAAGTTCTAGCATGTGAGAAAGTAACGCAAATTGGGACAATAATACAATAAAACCCCGTTTAAAGTGATAGATGCGTTCCAAACTTTCATAACTTTAGACAAAATAACATTAAACTAGGTTTTTCTATATAGCTTTTTGAATTTTTGTTTAAATTAATCAAGTTTTGAATCCATTGACGCTGCTTTATTTGATTTTTAAAGGGTTTAACTATTTATATATAATTTAGATTTCAAACAAAAGCGTTTCAGATGAAATTATAATAATGTCACTGGAACATGGATTTACAAATCAATCAAACAATTATTTTATTAATTTATTATCAGAAAGCATAGAGGGAATCCAAGAAAATAAATTATTAATTATATTTTCATTAGCCCAAGTCAGTGGCTTCAATGAAATGTCACTGATTCCCAGATTACTCGGAAGATTGCTAATGAATAAAGTAATTTAAATAATTTCTAATTCTTTTAATTAAATTTGAAATAATTTATTTTTGTTTTAAATTATTGTGTCAATTAATCCGGTTATTTTGAAAATGGAGGAAATTAATCTTTTTAAAGGAATATTATTCATACATTTAATATTCGTTTCTCACATTTATAGTTTTGTCAGTGATCCTGACTTGAATAGGATGGAGAATTATCTTTACTAGCTGTTAATAATTGATCCTGATCAGAAACCAAATAACTTTCTGATTATTGGAAAGTTTTATTGTTTGTCTTTAATTAATTTGAAATCCTTTTTTCTTTGTAAGTCAACTTTGAAATGGAGTCTTCAAATTAAAACAAATTTACTATGGTTTTGCAATAACTGCGGAGTCAATTTTTGATCTTTTCATAATGAAAACCTCACTGCTTACTGACATATGCAAACAAATCACATTTTCAATTAATATTTATTGCTTTAAACCCTTCCAACCATCCAGCACTAGCTTTGAAAAATGGATTCTATTCAATTTTTAACTATTCGGTCACTAGTGACCCAGATTAATGATTTAACTATTAATTATATTTTTCTCATTTCTATAAGGAATTCAAAGATAAATGTACAAAAGCTATAAAATTAAAAGAATTCGGCACAGAAATTGAAGATTATATAAATAAATCCGTACTCGTGCAGTCGCATCCTATCAACCCGTACTTGAGACTGTCCCCAGAAATCTTTTATGAAAGTGATAAAAAAGTAAATTATTTGATTATGTAACTATTATAAAACAATCATTTTAAAACAAAAGATAAATTTTAACACCATCGAAATGGATAACACATTTTATTAAATTGATATGTTTAATACAATATCTGTCACATAATTATTTTTGACAATCCTTTCGACACTGATCTTTTCGGTTTTAGGAGCACTAATGAATTTTTTCATGCTTTAAAAACAAATTGAAGCAACAAGTCGTAATTTTTCATTTTAATTTTTATGTTCATAATCTGAAATTGCGCATTTTCTAAAGCCCGTGGTTGATCTCTAAATCGACGGATGTCTTCAAAGTGTTAAAACTTTCGTGGCCAGTCAGCTCTTTTTGACCCTCCAGCTACACTACATACCCTTCCATATTATTAACTACTTGATTTGATATATTTAATTTTGGAAATGGAAGAACCCAAACGAGTTTCCTGTAAAAAAGATATCGGTAAGGTCTGGAGTGTTTAATATGTATTAATTACTAAAGTAAATGTTTTAAATTTTATAAAATAAAGATAAAACCGTAACTTTGTTGATTTTCTTTATAACAAAAAATGTAGAACTTGGATTCTTAAGACTCAATTAATAATAGGCAAGTTTCGCTTTACTTTGAAAACTTTGAACCGAAAATTTAGTTGTTATTCCTGATTTTTTTTTCTTGCGGTTTTTGCTTTTGATTTGATTTTTTTGATTAATTTTTTTATTTATAATTTTAGTTGTTTTAGTTATTCCAATTTGCTATAGTTAATTAATTTCTATGGGGAGTTACTTTTTTTATTTGAAATCATAAAAATTATAATAATGATAATAAGAATAATATAAAAAATTAAACGTAAACAAAACGCAAGCATCACATACAGTACCGAAAACTAAAATAAAAATAACGCACACACACATGCATATACATTCTTATTTAAACATTGTTATTCATATTATAATCAAATATGTAGTAAAATAATAATAATAATTCATTTATTAGTAAAAAATACAATAAAATGCAATATATCAAATAGGATGCTGCACCCAAGCAAGTGCTACTTACAGCAGTCTACCCATTTCACCTCCCCCCTCCTAGCTATGACACTGCATTTGATTTCTCAATTGAATACGGAAAGACTTTATTAAAGTTTAACACTGTAAATAAAGCTTTACCTTTAGTTCCAAAAGTTTCAAAGAAAAATAATTTAATTATTTTATTACCTTAATAAATTTTACATAATAAATTACCTTAACTTTCTAAATATTCACGTGTGCTTACTTTTAGCTTGATTAAATGTTTTATACAAAATTTATTAATTTCATATGATCTCCACTATAAAAGATTATAAAGATAATTATTAAGAAAATTTTTCAAAATAATTACATTAATTTGAAAATTTTATTTTTTTTAACATTCAGGTTATAAAATTTTACGAAATGATTAATAAAACAATCGAAAACAAACCTTTTCAGGATTTTGAAACAGCAAATAATCAGAGAAAATATAAATATAAAAGGTAATTAATAATATTCTTTTATTATTATTATAAGATTTTGAAATAAAGTAGTTAATATAAATTTAAGTATTTACAAAGATGATGTAAAGCAGCTATTCCTAACATTCTGGCGCTGTGACCCCTTAATAAAATTTTCCAATTTGCAACGTCGAATGTAAATTTTCTTTTTAATAACAAGTGGTATGAACAGGTGGATGGGGTTGCTATGGGTTCTTCATTGGCTCCCACAATGGCTTCTATTTTTATGTCTAGTTTGGAAAAGAAAATTTCATCTTACAATTTAACTAAACCAAACTGTGTACAAAAGGTATGTTGATGATATATTTTTGGTTTTTGAAAATCGTGAGCATGTAAAGCCTTTCTTGGATTTTATGAACAGTCTACATCCCAATATTAAATTTAAGTGTGAAAAGGAAAAAATGTCGTCGATTGCTTTTTTGGATTTGCTTATTTAACGGAAATATACAGAAAAGCGACTGATACTGGTCTGTAAACTACGCTTGAGAGGTTTTGTGAATTTAAGTATAAGCAAAATATGGTGAGTGGTCTTTATCATCCAAGTTTGTTAACTCGGCAAAAAGTGTGGACTCTTTGGTTGCATTGCTACTTATATATCATACAACATATTTAAAGCGAAGAAACAAAAAGATGATTTATAAAAACCCTAAAAATAATGTGTAAATTGACACTATAGAAGATTTTCCAGAAATGAAAAGTTAAAAATATTAGAGATTCATCATAATAATTATGGACATGCAGAAGTTGTAAAACCAACAAAACTGATTAAAAGATTATTTTACTGGAAGAATATTGAAAATGAAATTTAAATTTTATATCTAATGGTATAATGTGTGCTACACAATAAAATTCGACGTCACAAAAGTAACTTCCGAGAAACGCTATTGTTCAAATGTAGCCCTAGAAAGTATTTTCACATGCCCAATTACAGAATATCAAAATTATAATTAAAAAAATATGATATATATTCTCCATATACGAAACAGACTCCTTTGAAAAGTATAAATTCAAGATATATTTCTAGGAAATTGTAAGAGAGAAGGGTTAGCATCTTTGGAATTCCAAGAAACTCATATTTTGATAAAGGTATTGAATTAAAAAAAATTTAATAATTGAATTTTGAAAATTACTAAGGGCTTTTCTGGCTCTTACTACTACCAGAGAAATAGATTGATTAAAAGAGTATTTGCAAAGGCAAAAGATAGAATTTATAAAACATACAAGAAACTTTCTGTAATTTGAGTTAAGTCATTGTGACTTGTTGAAATGGAATGAGAGAATTAGTAAATAAATGTATAAAATATTCACCCCCCTCGAGGTGGTGCTGTTACCGCGATTCAAAGTACAAATTTTGTATAATAATTGGTATAGATGAATATCTTAAATATTTGAAAAAAAACTTTGAAAATATTTATGAACACCTTGAAACCTAGAAAAGTCTGTTTATTAAAGGAGATATAGTTATGTTCAGAATAGAAGGAAAAAGATTACTACAACAAAAGTGTAGAGGTTCATATTATTATTCCATTTAGCTCTTCTTGTAACATATTTTTTACTTTCTAAGTAATTTAAATGAGTATTATAAGAAAATGTTATGTAAGTACAAAAGTACGTTATGTGTTACGTGAATTATTATATTTATGGAAAGCCAAAGTTTTAATTTAATTTTAATACCAACGGATGTTTCTAAAAAAATATTTTTACTCGTATTTTTTATAAATTTCTCTTAAATCGTCTTATAAATTAGATTATTTCAAGGCCTAAAGCAAGATATCAAACGTCAAAGTCAGACATACCTAAAAGATTTTAGAGATGGGTTTCATTTACAAATTATTATTTCTAGCATATTCATGTATTTTGCATGTTTAACACCCTTAATAACATTTGGAGGTCTACTTTCCAATGTTACTGATGGAAATCTGGTAATTCTAAAATAAAAGAGAATGAATTATTTGAATTTCTGTAAAGGGTACAATGGAATCTTTAGTCTCCGGAACTGTCGGTGGAATTATTTACTCAATCTTTGCCGGACAACCTCTTACAATTTTGGGAAGTACTGGACCAATATTGGTGTTTGAATCAATAATATTTCATCTTTGCCAGTAAGCATTTTATTGAATTTAAAAAAAACTAACAATTTATACTAATATTTTCAAAAAATAATGAAATTTACACTTATAAAACTCAAAATAAAATGAAGAAAAATTTATAGAATTTACAGAATTTTAAGGTATCATTAAAATAACTAATCAAAATCATTAATCAAAAATAAAATTTGAAATTAAATAACATAATTTTGATTGAAATTGACTACAATTTGTATTTTTTGTTAAGAATTTTCCTGAAATATTATTATTTTTAATATATAATTGGTAAAGTCTGTGCCGAAACTGCTGGGGTGTTTGAGTGTAATGATCCTGAGTTGTTTCCAATAAAATGAAAAATGAAAAATTATTATCAGATTATATTTGATATGTAAATTTTGTTAAATAACAGTTAAATTGTAAATCGAACATCTAATTTAATTTAATACATTATTTGTAGCAAAAGCTTATTTTGTCACAATAATAATTATTATTATTATTATATTATTCTTATTATTTAAAAAAATTTAAATGTATTTTTGATAGTTTAAGATTATTTATTTTATTTTTATATATATTAAGATTTATTTTATTTAACTTTAATTTTCACTAAACCTTTTTTAAAGAGAACACAATATTTATTATCTGTCTTTTCGTTTATGGATTGGAATTTGGGTGGCAATTTATATTTTGGTTATAGTTGCATTTAATATCAGTGATTTGGTCGAATACATAACAAAATTTACAGAAGAAAGTTTTGCAACCTTAATTTCATTAATTTATATTTATGAAGCTTTTATAAACCAGTTCAATTCCCATGAAAAGTACGAGGGCTCATTTAAACAAAATATTATTATAAATTTATCTCAGAAACTCGATAAAAGAAATGAGAAAGTTATCTATGAATATCTCAACTAGTGAAACTCTATCAGTGATTTATTAATAAATTTTGATTATTAATTTATTAAATTTATTAGAATGTTCTTACCATGGGAAACCTTCGTTTACAATCAAATCCAAACTTATGTGAAAATTATTTGACAAATTGTACCAAAAATAATGAATTATGTTCAAATAATTCTCATATATTACTATTCTCAATTATATTGGCACTTGGGACATATTTTGTTACGGTTACCCTAAAGAAATTTCATTATATGAAGATTCTACCTTTATTAGTAATTTGAATTTGTTATATACTTATAAATTAATTTATTATAACATTTATAAATATAACTAATCATCATAACGCAACTTCAAAAAATAACATTTAAAAAAAGTAAAAAGAATTTCTCGTTTTGAAGGACTTACAAACAGGTGGACAAATATGCATTTATTTCTCACTTTAAATGTTACAAAAATAAAATTAATACAGAATTTTGAAAGATTCTCTCAAAATCTATCGAAACATTATCAAGTAATGCAAACAATAGCACGGATACATCGCTACTAGCACAAAAACGGTAACTTGTACGAACTTGTTGACGCACTTAAATGGGGTGAAAGGCAGAGAAGTTAATAATAAATTGTAACATTTAAAACTAATAAATAATTACAAAAAATAATTAAAACTTGATTAAAAAATCAAATTGACTATTATTATTAGTAAACGCAATTTTGTGCTGCAAAATGAAAATAAATATAAAATGTTTTTATTTAAAAGTTTGAAAATATTTTGAGAGCTTATTTAAATTTTGCTAAATTTCAATTTTATAAAAATTTATTAAATTAAATTTTAAAATAATTGGAATTTTTAAAACAGAGCTTGATATTTTTAATAGGAATAATTTTTAAAATTTAGATCAAGAAATTTCTTTGAATAAAGCATTTTAAATCAATATAGATTTAAGTTAATAACTACCTGACGATGACAGTGAGGCTGTCGAAATCTATTGTAGTAGAATATATATTTGTGGATTAGTGCTATCTTTTATTTATTATTATTATTATTATTATTATTATTATTATTATTATTATTATTATTATTATTATTTGTTAAGTTTGTTTTTATAGATCTAAATAAATAAAAAGAATGAAAGTTTTAATTTATTTTTATTAAATACACATAAACACATTTGATTTCAAAATTGAAATGATTTTTAAAGCTTAACTTTAGTGACGTCGGTTTTATAATTAATGAGACGTTTGAAAATTAAAGATTTGGAAGCCTGTTTCTTTGCTTGCGGATAATAAAAACAGTGAACGCCACAAATTTTGCCGATAAATTTCACTACCAAATAAATGAAAATAATTTAGCCTGTTAAATAAATTTATTTCTTATTATTAAATTAATTTAATGAATTAGTGGAATTTCTTTCGAAGTTGAACAATGTATAAATAAATAATTCAGCAAATAACATCCAATGAAGTGAAAACGGTTTAAGTGTATCTTTTTAAAATTTCATTCGATTTTTAAAATAAATTTTCAATTAATAAAAAAGCATCCAAACCTTTTAATTTATTAATAAGAGACTCATCCAAATAAAAGTGTTTTAATAATTATTACCCGTTTTGACTATTACGGTGGCAATTACCACCATAACATTTACAGGATTCTATTTACTGAGTCAATCCGAACTTTTGCTATAATTCACTGAATGGCGCTTTAACAATGTATTATAAAGAAAATAAATACTTAGTTTCGACAACCGTTGAATTCGAGAGACGTTTTTTCCATAGCATGAGAGAGCTTCTTTACAAAGACGTATTCCAGAAAAACAGAGAGATAATTTAATAAAACTAGACAAATCCAAAAGTTTATATAATTATAAAATTATTTTTCATGATTTCTTTTAAAATTTCGATTTGGATTAATATTTTTTCATATTAAAGTATTTTATTTAAAAAAAAAATATTTAATAAAAAATGAAACTTTGATTAATAACATTAATTTCAGATTCGCAACTTCTTTTTCGATTCAGCTGTCATTATTTCAATCGTATTTTGGTCGACGCTTGATTTCTTTTTTCAATTTGATACGCCAAAACTGAATGTTCCTGGATCCTTCCAACCGACACTTGGATTGATGAATCGAAGTTGGTTAATCCCATTCTTTAATGGAAACTCAACCTGGACTGCTTTCATTGCATTGTTCCCAGCTCTGTTAGCTGTTATTCTCTTGTTTCTAGACCAGCAAATTACTTCTGTAATAATTAATAAAAATATTCATCTTAAAGTAAAAACTAAATTTTAATTTTTCAATTGATTTGGCCATCAGAAAGGAAAAGCTTACCATCTTGATATGCTGGTGCTAGGATTTATTATTCTTTTGAATTCATTCATTGGGACTCCCTGGTTTGTTGCCGCAACAGTGTTATCCATCAATCATGTGAATAGTTTGCGGTATCAGTCTAATGGTGTTGCGTACAGGTTTTACTTACTGCTAATAATGTCCTTTTATATGTTTAATTTTCAATTTAAGAGAACAAAGGATTTCAGGTCTACTAGTTGGAATAACAATTGGCATGACAATTTTACTTACACCTATGTTAAAGGTATTATTTTTTGTTATATACATTTACCTAAATTTAATCTCGCATTTAATCAGTCTTTTACTTGAGAATTTATTTATCTTCACTTAAAATTCAACTGTAGATTAATGATTGTTTTCATATTAAATAAAGATTTTTATGAAAATAAATTCTAAATCTAAATGAAGATAAATAAAATTTTCTAAAAATTATTATGTTATTGTTATTTTTGATTATACCAAGTTATAAATAAATATATATATATATGATTAAAAGTTAAATAGAAAATTAATTAAGTTAATAAAATAAAAAGTTAAGTATAAAATTTAAAAAATGTATATATTCAAAACGCAAAATAAAAATAACATACAGTATTTATTTATTTCAAGTGTTCAAATTGCACATTATCTGAATTTGCCGATTCTTCTACACCATTTTCGGGCCGTCCATAAATGACGTCACGCACATAGGGAGAGGAGGGTTACACATTTGTGACGATTTGTGACGAGGAGGAGGAGGTGTTTAAGAACTGTAACGTCATATCTTAAATTTCGTATTTTTTCAACATATTTTATACTAATTTCAGCTTTCCAGGAACTCCTTTTGAATACATGTTTTCTCATACGATATTAGTGCAGCATTACACTAAATACATACTAAAATGTCAATAAATTGATTTAAAACATGTTCATTTTCAAATATAAAATACGGATTTTTAGGGAGAAACAAGGATTGTAACGCCGTATTTGAGGGGGGTCTAACGTTTTGTGACCACGTGGGGAGGGAGGGGTTAAAAAGCATCCAAAATTATCATCAGTAACCCCGCAAATTAAATTCTTCTTTGAAAAATAATTAATTTATAAATAGTAAAAATAAACACTTACTGGAAAAAGTAATAAAAATGATAGGCATCTGCGTAATTGAGCGAATTGACTATAGAAGAGCAGGAAAATATTTTCTGTGACAAAAGTAAAATACAAGACATATACTAACTCACACTATAATAAAAAATATACATGATATGACACAAATTATGAACGCAATTTCTATTTATGCGCCTTTTTAAATATAAAAATATGCAATTTGAGTTTATTTCATACACTTTATCACATGCAAATTATAATTTATTCAATAAAATATTAATTTAAAAAATTTTTAGAAATGTGGAAGATGATTATAGATTACTGGATATTATGAAAAATGTATAAGAATTATAAGTAATTTAATTTAAAGTTAAATACTTTTAGGTGTTCAGAAATTGTTTAAAGAATTTAAGTATTTAAGTAAAATTTTCATACATTTAAAAATAACATAAATAACCTGAATGTTAAAATAAATAAGAATCGTTTATTTATATAAAATATTATTAACGTTAAAATAATAAAAACACTTTTAAAAATTGAAATTTAATGTTAAATATAACTTTTAACTTACCATTTGCCCATAATATTTGTCAATTCTGATGGTGATTTATGAAAGTTAGTAGCCTGGTTTGAAACATTGTTAGAATTATTTTCATTGCAAACTTCAACAATGAATTCACATGTTTAATTATTGACATAATAATGAATTAATGATAATAATATAGGTTAATCTACATTTTTTTTTCTTTCAAGGTGATAATTGCAAGATATTACTGAAAATCAAGGAAAGTAGACCTTAAAATAATTCTGGAAAATTGGAAAAGTTATTGAAGTTCGACGAAAATGGGTTGAAGAATTTAATTTACTTCCATCAAATAGAAAAGTTTCAAAGTTTACATTTCTATGAGTTGCTTTGGAGATAGGAATATATTTGTCCGAGATATTCACTTTCAAACTTTCTGAAGGAGATAATCTACACAAAAATCTATGTTATTCACAGAGAATCCTCATATCATTATTACAAAGCAGTTTAACGAACTCAGTCTTATAATTCTACTGTGATTTTTTTCATAGGAATAATATGAACAATCCTTTTTAACAGAAGCCTTTTTTAAAAAAAAATATTAAAACTTCCATTTAGAGTAGGATAGAGTTTCTTCTCAGTATGCAGCAAGAGTAAATGAATTTCTTCATAAGGAGGGTTCACTAGTTGAATAGGTCAACGAAATCTAATTGAATGGCTGCCTTTATTACACGATCTTACACAAATGTCTTTTCTTTAGGATGTAGTCAATGATAATATATTTTCAAGAGCTTCACTTAGGGTTGATGAAATATGTAAATTCATTGTTAACGGTTGTAATGAGATTAAAACTGATAAAATTATTTGTGAAAATCTATACATTAGTGTCAAAAGCAGACTACAAGAATCTGTAAATGCAGACGGCAGGTTATTTGAACACTTGAGAGATTAAATAAAATGGCTTGTATGTTA
The DNA here is from genome assembly GCA_022537955.1 of Schmidtea mediterranea. Lineage (NCBI taxonomy): Eukaryota > Metazoa > Platyhelminthes > Tricladida > Dugesiidae > Schmidtea > Schmidtea mediterranea. The sequence continues at coordinate 237,211,664 of CM039680.1, read as the reverse complement.
TTCTTAGACTGTTTTTATAAATATATTCATTTTTTATTTTATTATTATTTTTTTATTAATTTATTGACAAAATCTACAAATAATTTGAAACAAACACACGTAAAAGACATTACTGAAGATTTCTGCTAAACAAATAATGATGATATTGAATGACAATTTGCTATTAACACTAGAACTAACGAGACCGTCAAAATGACGTTTTAAGAATGGTAGAACTAGGTATTTCAAAAATGTTGGTAAATCTAGTGTTAAAATTTTCCGTAAATAATTGGCTGGACTTTTCTAAATTGTGGATAGAACATTGAATATAAATTTCGGTCTATGTCAATGCGATTGAGCAATGTTTTTGTTCCATAAGTAAAACAAAATAATTAAGCATAAGTAATTACTTACGAAAATTACTCTACATTTTTGTAAAGACATTTGAAAATAAAATGTAATTATTTTTTAATTTATATTTATAGTTAATACCAAAGTCTGTGCTTTACGGAGTGTTCTTAATAATGGGAATTTCATCTCTGGATGGCGTAGAATTTGTACAACGAGTCAGATTATTATTTACCCCATATAAAGACAGTCCAAGCTACCCATATTTAAGGTAAATGTTTAATTTCATATTTAAAAAAAATGCAAATAAGAATTTATTTTAAGATTTGTCAGAATAAGTAGAATCCATTTGTATACAATTATACAAATCATTTGTTTAATCCTTCTGTGGACGGTTAAGTCGGTTAAAAAGATTTCAATTGCATTTCCGTTTATGGTAAATATGAATTCCGGTATTTATATCCCATAATAATTTCTAGGTATTAATTATGTGCTTCGTGAGGAAACTTTTGGAAAGTATTTTTACTATCCATGAATTATTCTGGCTCGATGATCTTTATCCAGGTTCATCCCATAAAATATCAAAGGTAGCTTCTGCAAGGCAGCTTTATTATTATTATTATTATTATTATTATTATTATTATTATTATTATTATTATTATTATTATTATTATTATTATTATTATTATTATTATTATTATTAATATTATTATTATTATTATTATTATTATTATTATTATTATTATTATTATTATTATTATTATTATTATTATTATTATTATTATTATTATTATTAATATTATTATTATTATTATTATTAATATTATTATTATTATTATTATTATTATTATTATTATTATTATTATTATTATTATTATTATTATTATTATTATTATTATTATTAATATTATTATTATTATTGTCTTGATTTTAGAATTCTATGAATTTCCAATGAAATGTTCAAAAAAAAGAATTATTAAAGATAATTAGAAAAAAACTGCTCACATTATTAGCATGAATTTTAGGATAATATATTATTGAATTTTTGATTTTGTTTGTTTTCAAGAAATTATTCAAAACATTATTATGGAAATCAATTTTTAATCAACAATTCTAATAAATAAAAATAATAACAATAATCACTCAACTACTATAAAATGAACATAGATACATCTTGTTAAATATTAAAAAATTAATTTCTTTTTAAAATTAAAATACTTATAATTGTAAAGTCAAATAGTTAATTAAAAGTTATTCGTGAGAAAGAAAGCTATAAAAGAGAAAGACTTGCTGAATTTTGTTTTAATGGAGATCAGGATCTAGTTTAGATCGAAATATTTTATGTTTAATAAATAAGAATTGAGAAAATTGGCTTGCATTCTTATTTATTAGATTTATGTTTATATAAATGCTTCCGCAATCGACAAAAAGTATTTTTAAAGTTTAAATAATAATAATAATAATAATAATAATAATAATAATAATAATAATAATAATAATAATAATAAAAAAATAATAATAATAATAATAATAATAATAATAATAATAATAATAATAATAATAATAATAATAATAATAATAATAATAATAATAATAATAATAATAGTGGTGATAATTATTATAATGAGAATAGCAATACTGAATAATAATAATTAATACAATAAACTCATTCATTAAAAAAATGTGAAAAAATAAACGTAATCAAATTTTTTATTATTTGTTGAACTAATAATTAATATTTATATTGTGATTGTAGTTCTTAGTAAGGAAAATATATTATACAAATAATAATTTGATTTATAATTATAATTAAAATAATGGTTAAAATTCTAATTATGTTAATGAAACTAATGGTTAATAATATAATAACAAATAAACACGATAGTGAAAATAATATTAAATCATAAAAACAGATAAAAAATCATAATAATAATCATAATCATAGTTATAGCAGATATATTCAACTAGCAATTATATGTTTTTACGGAGAGTGATGATAATTTTGATATCAATTTAAACAATAGATTAATAAATATAATTAACGTGAAATAGATGGCTTTAAAAATAAAAAATAATGTAAAGATATCAATTTACAACAAACTCTTACATTTCTAACACCGGGGATGCTGGAAATCATATTAATACAAAAAATAGAAACTATTACCAGTACTTTTATAAATAAATATAAAAGTTTTTTCCCCAATGTACATATAATAATGATGAAGACGTTTGTGAAAGTTGTTATTAACTCGGTGGATCATTTCATGTGGAATACCCTTAATTTTTCGACAAATACCATCTTTCAACTGTTCAATAGATTGGGGGCAATAAATGTATACCTTTGATTTGATGTATCTCTAGAAAAAACAATCCCATGGAATGAAGTCAGGTGATCAGGCAGACCAACCGAGGTCATCTCTAGATGAAATTAAATGACCGGGGAACATTTCCCCCAAAATTTCTACTGAACTTCTAGATGTGTAGGGTGTTGCTTCATCTTGTTGGAACCAAACATTATTTCTGACGTCAAATTCGTCCAATTTTGATCACAGCAAGTGTCTAAGAAGACGCAATATCGTTCAGAATTGACTGTGACTGTGATATTGTCTTCTTCAGAAATGTACTGGCCCAAAATACTAAATTCTGCTATCGCACATCATACAGTTACATGTAGACTGTGTAACTCATGAAGATTATTTTGGGATCAAACGCAGAAATATTTCTTATTTACACTTTCACATAAATCAAAATGGCCTTCATTACTGAATATCACGATAGCAGTATGTGGAACATATAGCTAAATTTTTGCATACAATATTTTGCGATTTTTATAGCCTCTTTAACTAAGTTCTTCTGCCAACATCCTTTTATATGGATACATTTGCTAATCTCGATGAAGAATTCTCTTCAAACTTATAATTGAAAGATTAATAGAGGCGACATGTTTTCATGCCGAACGTCGTGGAGACTGAATAATTGAGACATTCACCGCGTTGATATTTTCTGGTGTTCTTGCGGTTCACGGCCGGGAGATTTTTGTTTCAAAGTTGCTCCATCAGCTCTGAAGTTGGCAACCCATAATAATATTCAGTTGTGTGTATGGACGAAATCATGTCTACGAAACTTAAAATGTACACGGAATGCTCTTTGCGTAGCAGTTACTGGCCCATTTATTATTTTTCAAAATAAAAATAAATTAAATATCATAAAAAAATGATAAAAGATGAAAAGTGACCAAAATATTAGATTTTAGTAAGTAATGAATATCGTAAGAAAGTTCTTTGCTAAAATTTAATTTTCGGCTTATCATTTTTATTTATATTTCGGAAGGAGCCCTTGCGAAATATGCTCTATAAAAATAATAATATTCATGACAATTTCAGATAAAAATTTCAATTCTTACAAAAAAATTTAAAGAAGCATATTTTTAAGTTTTCTATGACCAACTTCACAAAAGCTCAAATTTTGAGCATAAATGACATATATTCAAAGGAAACGAAGTAAGACTTTGTCAGTTGTGAAGTGCAATTAACATTTTTATGATTTCATTTATCTTCATTTATTTGCAATTAGATCAATGTTTTTTTTAATTTCATAAAGTATGGGTACTGCCTTTTTTCATATGTTATTTGTGTAAATTTGGACACTAACTAAAAAATATAACTAAAATTTAAATGAAGATAAATAAAATTATACATAAAACAGATTAAAGATTAAATAATATATATAAATTATTTCTACACAAAAATTATTATTATTAAGAAAGAGTTGAATTGATAATCCAAACAAATAAATAGAGCTCACTTAAAATAAAACTAAAAAAATTAATAAAAATTAAAAAAAGTAATAAAACAATTTGACTGCCTAAAAAAATATCGGAAATATTTAAATAAAAAATCTAAATAAAATTGATAAATAATAAAAATTAAAGAGCGTCGCTTTTATTCAACAACGAGAATGACGTAATAATGACTTATTATCTACCGATATAGAGACGGAAATTCTGTTTTATTAAACATTACATCTTCAATAAATTGTAGATTTTCACTTACAGGATTTTCTAAATCAAAAAAACATATCAAATTTTAAAAAATTAACTTAAAGTAAATGAAATTTAACATTAACCTATCTTTTTATTAGATCCAATTTGTATAGGAGGAAGATACCCATTCGGTTTATAATGACTATTAAACTCGCGTGATTGTTTAAATTGTATTTTATCTAATAAATAAAAAAATAATTAATAATAATAATAAAAATAATTTGTAAAAGAAATTTTAACATACTATGCAAAAATTTTAGCTTTCTCTCTATCAAGTGTAATTTAAAAAAGCAAAGCCAAAAAATTGTGTAGAGTATACTAATAATAATAATAATAATAATAATAATAATAATAATAATAATAATAATAATAATAATAATATTAATAATAATAATAATAATAATAATAATAATAATAATAATAATAATAATAATAATAATAATAATAATAATAATAATAATAATAATAATAATATAATAATAATAATAATAATAATAATAATAATAATAATAATAATAATAATATAATAATAATAATAATAATAATAATAATAATAATAATAATAATAATAATAATAATAATAATAATAATATAATAATAATAATAATAATAATAATAATATTAATAATAATAATAATAATAATAATAATAATATTAATAATAATAATAATAATAATAATAATAATAATAATAATAATAATAATAATAATAATAATAATAATAATAATAATAATAATAATAATAATAATAATAATAATAATAATAATTGTTAGATGTTGTGAAAACATCTTCGATTTAATTCAAAATTTGTATTCATTAAAAGTTCAATATTTATTCAAATCAAAATTATATCTTACATATTTTCTAGTATTTAAGCAAAATTAACAGCGGCATTTTTTTTTTAAAAATTAATTTAAATCAAAAAATATAAATTCAAACAATTTAAATAATTTTAATTTTATTATATTTATTAATTAATATTATTTAAATTTTATTTTATTTAATAATTAATATTATTTAATATTTTAATAATTAATATTTAATAATTCATTTAATAATTTATAATCAAATATTTTAAAATATTTTTGTCTAATTTATCAAAAGTTAATTTATATCTTATTTTTAATTTTAATCATTTTAAAACTTAATTTTATGTCCATTGATAATTATGCCTAAATATCCTTATAACAACAACAACAACAACAACAACAATAATAATAATAATAATAATAATAATAATAATAATAATAATAATAATAATAATAATATTAATAATAATATTAAAAATAATAATAATAATAACCTCGGTTTGGAATTCTATGTCTAGGTCTTTTCAAGGGAGGTTTTATATCAGAGTTCTGATTTTCTTTAAAACAGTCATCATTAGCGTGAAAATCTTGAAACCAAGAATGTTTAAGAGCATCATCAGGTTGAATACGTACTCGAGCATCCCATCTAAAAATGTTTTCTTAATGATTTAGTATAACAATTATTATTTATAAAAATATAACAACATTCAATTCAAATAAAATGACACAGATCGGGTTCGAAATTTCAAAGGTGAAGCAAAGCATTGTCTATTTTTGATAATCTAAATCTTTTTTTTAAAAGCAAATAAAATAAAATAAAAGGAAAGTATTTGTTATGGATTTTATTAAATGAAATAGTATTCCTTAAAAAATAAATTAATTAAATCAAGTGTTACAATGAAGTAACAATAAAGTTTTTAAACAAATATATGAAAAAGTATAAAATGGTATTTTATAATTACAATGAAAATTTAGTAGCTCATATATATGAGATTAGTAGGTTGTAGTGAGCTCACGATGATTCATCGTTTTCTACCCCTGTGTGTGCAGTGGATATTAAATAAGATCCTAAAATGTTGTGCCCCAGTGTGTGTGTACACGGGACAAGTATTTTTCAAACCCTTCCCTTGTAAAAATTTTAATTTTTCAAAAATTTTCTAAGTGAGAACAAAGACACATATCCCCTACCAAAAATTTTTATGAATTTTAAAACAAGCAAAGTTTTTTATTCTCATGAATGTGTGTGCAAGGGACATTTTGTAACAACTTATAAACTTTGAAAATTGTAAATTGATAAATTATTATTATTATTATTATTATTATTATAATTTTTATTATTATTACTATTATCATTATTATTAATATCATTATTATTATTACTATTATTATTATTTTTACTATTTTTATTGTTGTTATTATTGTTTTTTGGATATTCTTTATTAACAAATAAAAATCGTATTTGTATTATCGGATAATGGTATAAATAAACCAAAATTTTTTTATTAATCAAAAATGAATTTACAAATTATCGATATTTTTAACGGTTTGGTAACAGATGAGAAAGGAGATGAAATGATTTCAAACCTTCGAATTCTCGTTGATGATGTAATGATGGTATACACCAGTGTATTGCAAACTGTGTACCGTGAAAATGTTTTATGCTGACACTATATATTTTATTGATTATCTCGAGAAGTAACGATTTTTAATGAAAAAACCTTAAAATTTAATGTATCCGTTGATTCAAATTCTTTCAAAACTGAAACTCATGCAAGACATGATATAAGGATCATTTTATAGATAATTTCTAGCATTTTAAATGATGCTGCATGCTCCGCAGCATTTCTTAAAGTTAGTATTATGGTTTCATTATTTTAACGTGCAGTATCTCGTTTATATATTCAACATTCACATTTCATTATTTTATTTAATATTTTATGGTGTTTTTTCGACTTTATATTTTAAAAAACTTTTGATTTTAAATTTTACCTAATAATAAATTTAGTTTTTATATTTTAAATTTAAAATATTTACATTTATACATAAATATTCTTTATATTTAATGCTTAGAAAATCATTTATAATCGTTTTAACGAGGCCTAATATAAGTGTTTAACAGATATTTTTCAAAACATTTAATATTAATTCAACATAGTTTTAAGCTTAAATATGGACAAATATTTTATGAAAGCATACAATTGGGCAAAAAGAATGAAGAAAAAACAGAAAGTAAGAAACAAAAGCTAACTAAACCAGCAAAGGGCAAATATAATGACAAGTACATTGAGTTTGCTTTTGTTCCATCTGTAAGTGACACTTCTCTACCAGTGTGCTTGCTATGTTCTCAGACTCTATCGAATGAAGCAATGGTTCCTAGTAAGCTGAAGCGTCATTTACAAACCAATCATCCCAAGTATGTGCTAAAACCTAGAGCTTATTTCGAGGAAATCTTTTCAAAATCTCTAAAACAAACCAAAAAACTGAAGATATCTATAATTGCTCAAATCGCAAGCTTCAAGATTGCTCAACTACTGGCAAGAAAGAAGAAACATCATTCTGATGGTGAAAACATCATTTTGTCTTCGTTGGAGATTGCTCTCTTCAATGGTTAATGGAAAAAACGTCGATCTTGTGAAGCAGATTCCACTTTCATCTGACACAATAGCTCGTAGAATACAAGAAATGTCAGATGATATTGATCAGCAACTCAAAGAACATTTTTTGAATAATAAAGAACCAATTATAAAATTATAATAATTTTATAATAAATTAAAAACTTAATAAATTATAAAATAATAATAATAATAATAATAATAATAATAATAATAATAATAATAATAATAAGGTCTTTATAATATTTGATGCTTTAATAATACATTTGTAATGAATCTATATTTTTCTGTGACTTTATTTTGATATCTAAGAAATTATTTTACGATAATAATTAAATCTTTGTTAATTAAAAAACCGAAATTAAAAATATTTTTAAATTAACATAATGTTTTCCCAAATCTTTGCACGCCAAAAATTCATGACAATAAACAATGTCATTTGATGATGGAAAGATATTATTTTAAAAAATATTAGTTTAAAATATTATTTATGCTCATTTTGTGAAGCTCTTGTCACTAGCCCTTACGAAATGTTTTATAATATTCATAAGGAACATCTTATATCCTTTAAACTCGACAAAAATGAATTGTTCAAAAGATTATTTAACAGTGGTAGAATAGATATATTAAATAATGACAGCAACCTTATAGAAAAATCTAATGATGTTAAAGTATCAGATGACGACATGATTGATAATGAATTAATCAATTTAACTGAAGCGGTGGAAGCAGAAAAACCGGTAAAAAATAATATGTGGGATGATATCAAAATTGTTACTGAATGAAAACCTATAGAGAATTGATGATTCAATCTGACGTGAAAAATTGCCACAGAACAATTAAACTGACATTCAACAACATGAACGAGATAAATCTGCCTGAAATTCTTACAAACAAACTACTGTCTGCAATGATTGAGATGAAAACTGTGAAAGTTCAATTCGGGATAGATTCGGATTTCGAAAAAGATGGAGAATTCAAATCGTCACGATTTTCAAATAAAGCCGTTAAAGTAACAGTGGACAATTGTCAAAAATTTTTCGCAGACGGTATTGAAAAGCTGCATGAAAAAATTCATATCATATCCAAACTTGGAAGTGGATGGCGATTGATAAGAATTATTGAAATTAATTTCAAACTTACCAAGATTTCAGAAATCTTCAGATTGACGGGAAGAAGTTATATTCCAACTCCGAAAGCATTAGCAAATAAAAATGTCATAGTAAATGTTATGAACGAAGACAATTTATGTTTTGTCTACAACGTGCTCGCTAATTTGAAAAAAGATGTCATCATGGACAATAACACAAATTTCAAAAATTATATACCGTTTGAGACAGAATTGATTACAATGAATCAGATAGGCCGATGAAATTAAAGGATATTGCAAAACTCGAGAGGCATAACGACAGTATTGAGATCAATGTCCTCAAGTATAACGAAAAAAATATGATTGATATCAATAATGTGGATATTATATTGAAACATCCCATATTGATATACTACATCAGAATAAAGTAACTGGAGTTACACCGATCTACTTATTAATGTTGGAATCAAATAGTGAATATCATTATACAGCAGTTCAATATTTACAGAGATTAATGAACTGAAGAAAAACTCATAACTGCCCAGTCCGTATCCAATGCAGATGGTACGAGACATGTTTAAATGGATTCAGAACTGATATAGCTTGTGTTAAGAATTGCGGAATTGTGTAGAAAAAACCAACTGTGCACCACATTATATAAATTGCTGGAAGATAAGGAACTAATATTGAGTGACTGGTCAAAAATAGTAACACCTCTATTTGTCATATATGTAGACTTTAAAGTGGTTTTGCCACTGGATGAAAAACATAACCAAAAAAATTTATCGATTTCTGCCGGGCTTTTACTAGTCAATAATTTTACAGGAGAAACAAAGTATTTACAATTTATCGGATATGACTGTGTATACAGATTTCTGGTTGAAGTGGAAAATATTGTAAATCATATTGTCAAAGTTTATTATAAGAATTGAGGACATGTTCAAATGAATTTTTGACAAATCAGGAGAAATTGGAGTTCAGTTTAGCGGTCCATTGCTACTTATGTAAAAAACCAATGCCTGAGAAAGTGAGAGACCATGATCACTTTACAGGGAAATATCTCGGAGCTGCATGGAATTTATGTAACAAACAGCGAAAAATCCGAGAAACATTACCTATTGTATTTCATAATCTGAAAGGTTATGATTTACATTATATATTGAAAGATAGTCTTAATCACTTTCCTCATTGGAGTCTCAGCTGCATTCCAACCACCACTGAGAAATTTTTAAGTTTAATAGTATGGTTGGGGAAGTTTACTGTACGATTTATTGACTCTTATCAATTTGTCAATACTTCATTGCACAATGCAGTTAAAACACTGACCGAATTACCCTTGACTCGTTCAGTGTTTAATACTGGGACTATTATTAATAACAAAGGAATATTCCCATATAATTTTTCCACCAGCGAGGAGATTTTGGAAACAACGTATGAGTTGCCGCCTATTTGGGAAGGTGCTACATATGAAGAGTACGAGTTAGTGCAACAAATATGGCAAGAAACGAGTTGCGAAACACTGATGGAGTATTTGAAAATTTATTTAAAATTGAATGTGTTTCTACTTGCCGATTTCTTCCAACAATTTCGAGCAAGATCAAAAGCACATAATGAACTCGAACCAATCCACTTTTTTGGTATTCCTGGGATGAGTTGGGCATCTGCGCTCATGACATTAAAAGAGCCAGTGGAGCTGTTAATGGACATGAAAATGTACAATTTCTTTGAGGGTGGGATCCATGGTGGTCTCACATTTGTAAATAAGCACCATACCGTTACAGACAATGAAACAGAGTTGCTTTATATCGATATAAACAACTTGTACGAGTGGGCGCTAAGTCAGTATTTACCATGTAGCGATTTTTAGTGGATATATAATGAAGTGGAATAATTATCTATTTTAGTTGACTGCATTAGCTCAGATTTAGAAACATCAACATGTGAATACACTGGAAGTTGACTTAGTCATTCAGTCTAATATTCACGATCTCCTAGACGATTTTCCAGTCTCTGCTGAGAAAATGTGTCCACCAAATTTCATAGTTCCGAAATTATTATTAACTCATCTCCCAAAAAACAATTATGTCATTCATTGGCGTCTTTTAAAGTTATATATGGCTCTCGGAGCAGAAGTTGTAAGCATTTATTGGGCAATAAAATTTGTACAAAAGCCAATACTGAATGATTATATCAGTACAGATACCTGACTACGAGCCGAATCAATAAATAGTTTAGATCGAGATTTTTACAAACTATTAAATAATAGTGTTTATGGGAAAATAGTGGAGAATCTGAAGTAGAGAATCAATCTAAGATTGTGCAACAATGCGCTAAAACTGGTCAAATATACATCAAAACCGGCATTTAGAAGGTCAATGAAAATTTCGGATGACTTAATTGCCCTTTTGCTGAATAAAGATACAGTTTGTTTAGATAGGCCTAGCTATATTGGCCAAACAGTGCTAGATCTATCTAAACTCAGATTGAATGAGTTACAATATGTTGAACTGGCAAAATATCGAGCACAGTTCAATTGTGAAATAAAGATCATAGCAGGGGACACAGACTCATTCTTCCTTGAATGTAAATATGTGAAATTAAGATCTCAATTACTTCCTGCAAAGATAGCTGAAATGCAGAAATCTGAATTGGGTAATTGGGAAGTTCAAAGATGAAAACTAAGGGAACGCTTATCAAGAATGGGTCTTCCTCTGACCAAAATATTATAGTTTTCTCAGTAGTGATGATGAAGAAGTAAATAAAGCAAAGGGCGTAACGTTAGAAGGAACGGCAATTACACATCAATCATATGTGGATTGTTATCACGGAATGCAAATACCTAAAGTGCGTCAATCTCGGTTTGGTTATTCGTCAGTTATTCACATTTAGAACAGAGAAGGTAGCCCTTACAAACAACGGTGATAAAAGGGTTTGGGTTGAGGAGAACAAGAGCTTTGCTATGTGCATTTTAATGTTTTAGAATCTAAAACAGATTTTAAAATTTAGATAATATTGAATTGAATAATATTTTTCCTGATGATTTACCCGATTTGCCCGATTATTATTATTATTATTATTATTATTATTATTATTATTATTATTATTATTATTATTATTATTATTATTATTATTATTATTATTATTATTATTATTATTATTATTATTATTATTATTATTATTATTATTATTATTATTATTATTATTATTATTATTATTATTATTATTATTATTATTATTATTATTATTATTATTATTATTATTATTATTATTATTATTATTATTATTATTATTATTATTATTATTATTATTATTATTATTATTATTATTATTATTATTATTATTATTATTATTATTATTATTATTATTATTATTATTTCAGTTTCATCAATGATTTATTCACAGTTTACCTTCAGATTTATTCACAGTTTCGCCAAATGAGAACCAACCAACGGCCATCTTCAGGGCCCTTATTGATGTTTCTAACCCACTTTGATAATGTGTTTTCTTTAGGAATGTAATGTAATTTTATTGGGATAATTGATTTCCCTGCCCCTATATGTAAACCCTTATAATTAATGTTAATGATGCCAGCATGTTTGATTGATTACTTTGATTATATGTGTCCTCGGATTGCATCATTGTTTATTATTTATCCCAGTGAGGCATGTGCCGTAGACACACATTTAGTATATATATTGTCTGCCAGCCATTAATAAATTCCTCACACATATAGTTATTTTAATCTTCTTACATGGCGACCACGCTTTCAACTCAAGAATTACTGCGAATCCTTCCACAGTCAAAGACATATTCAATCGGAGAAGATCTGGATGAATTTATCGAGAAAATTGAATCCTACTTTTCAATAATTCAATTGGACAACAGCCAAACAAAAGTGATAATTCGAGCATATTTAGATGGAAATCGTCGGAACAAATATGACAAAATTCCCTATAAAGAAGATTATTTGAAAAGGTTAAGATTAGCTTTTAAAGAAAATCAAGATTTAGCTAAGGATCTTGAAAATTTACTAAATTATCGAAAAAGAGAAGATGATGCAGAAACCTATATCAATAAGATAGAAAAAGGTGTCCAGAAGATCTTGAAGCACAAATTAACAATGTCAAAGTGACATCTTTTTTTCTAAAACATTGCCTTGACAATGAAGAAGAAAAACGTGAAATAAAACTTTACGAAATTAAGGAAGATTTATTAAAAGGAAAATTAACTAAAGAAGAAGCGAAACATGATGGAGAATCAGAACAGAAAGATCCAAACAAATATATAAAAAGAATATTGCAGAAAAGGGATGAAGATAAGTCTAAGACACAAGTGGCAGCGGTCGGAAATAACTCTTACGCTGCAGTTTTAAAAAATAGACGATATAACAATAATAGAAATTTCAGGAATAAAAATCAGATTGAAAGAAAAAACGAATTCCAAAAACCAAGGAATCAATTTCAAGGAAGAAGAAATTTCACTCAAGATTTCAACTGCAGACAATTAATTCGAACCAGTTTTCGAAATAGAAGTTCAAAAACACGTTCAAATATTCAATGCTATGCATGTCACGAAATTGGTTACATGCGTCGTGAATGCCCAAATATTTGATGTTCGTGCTGTAGTAAGCTAGATCATTTAAGTTTTAGGTGTTTTCAGAAGCAGAATTATTATGAAAAGAGATGTGAAAGAAACCTTAATCAATACAGAAGAAATGTCAATAAATTTATTGGAAATAATATTCGATATCGGGATAATGCTGCTGAGATCATGCTGCTGTTTTTTAAATAGAGAATTTTATCTAATAAGTACACTCTGATAAATTCTATACCCAATATTTGAGTACCAATTTGATTTATCTAAACAGAACTATTATAATAAATATAATAGTTACAGGTAAACTTACTCCATGACAAATTTCTTCATTTCTTTACTTTATTTATGATTAAATGTTCAAACTAGTACTGTTCTATTTGCAGTTATTTGCACTTCATTTTCAAATACTCCATATATTATGACATGAACGGTTTCAGCTGTAACTTTTGAAAACTTGATATCCAGTCGCAGATTTCCATTTTGAGGTATTTGACTTTAATTCAAATCAAAATCAGGGGCCAAAACAAATGTGAAAAACGGGTATTTGGTTTTAAATTTTTCAAGTGTTATACCACAATTCAAGGTTTTATCCAAATAACCCATATTTCTCACTATACTTTGCATATATGTAGCGCAATAATTATCATTATCGAAAACTTGAGTGTATGTTTCTTGATAATCCGTATTTTTCGACAATGATAATGAAGTACATTACAATGTTTGAAAGTTGAATTTGAAGCAGTGTATGAGTTTCAGATTAAAATGTTACAAGTAAAAACTTTTGCATTCTTTGATCACCAAATATTTGTTCCTTATAGAAAGATTGTGCACCCTGATTAATAGCAAATGAAACTATTTCCTTAGTTTTTAACGGATAAATTGCATGTTTAGAATTCAGACCCAGTTGATGACCGGCTAATACACTGGGTTCAACACAAACTCTTCTTACCAATAATTTTGCGTCAACTAATCGATACATTGGTTTCCCCATTGCCGAATTTAATGATAGTGCTGAATCAAAAACGCATAATGACATTAACACCAGGAAGTAAATATTTAGGTTGATCCATGAAATCAAATTGTAATGATGAACCCATAGTAAATAATTTTGAGCTTCTAATCCATTTTTTGCTATCATCAACATTGCCATAAACCATAGGAGTAAGACAAGTATTTTTAGTATCGGTATTATAATTTAAAATATTTTCAATTATAGCTTTGTGAATATATGTATTGTTTCCATCCTCAATCTTAATATTATTAAAACCAAGAATTGTTATAATAATAATAATAGTTATAATAATAATAATAATAATAATAATAATAATAATTTATCGGTTTACAATTTTCAAAGTTTAAAAGTTTCTATAAAATGTCCTTTGCACATACATACATGAAAGATAGAAAAAATTTGCTTGTTTTAAAATTCATAAAAATTTTTGGTAGGGGGGGGGAGTTTAGACATGCATTTTTAAAAAATTTATAGGTTTCTATTAAATGTCCCGTGCGCACAGACACACACTAGGGCACAAAATTTTAGGATCTTATTTAATGTCCACTGTACACGCACAGGAGTAGAAAAGGATGAGTGATCGTGAGCTCACTACTACCTAGTGAGATTATTTTTACAAAAATGTTTTTGACCAAAATGATACGTTAGTCTAAATTAATCGAATTTCTACTGATTACGTTCTTCTTTATTTTGATACTATTTAAACTAGGAATTAATCCTTTCATTTTTATTACTTTTTATTTTATTATATTTGTATTGTAATATATTGTGTATTCTCCATTGACGTTTATTTATGATTTTTTTTATCTAACTTAAAGATTTTCTGTACATTGGTTAAATTATTAATTTGTTTAGCAATATTTGTTAAAATTTTAGTGCTGATTAATTTAAACAACATTAAAACTAGATTATAAACATGTAAAAAGATTAAAGTTGGGTGTTAATTGGAATGAACGTTATTTATAGAAGTAATAAAATATTTATCAAATTCATTATGCATTCCTTACTCTAAACAACTGTGAATAAGATCAACAAATTTTGAGTCCGCGTTCATTTTCATTGTCGACTGAATTGTTTGTGAATTCGGAACTCGTCTTCGACCTTTTGAATTATGAAGACTTCTCGGTTCTCCTTTGTTGTCTTAATAAATTTACGTCTTGTAACATTTCAATTATGCTGTTTTCAATAAATATAAGTATTCTTTATTAAATATTTTTCAGACAATTTATTTAATTGTTTCTCAGTTATATTATAATTATAATATTATGATCATATTATAACAAATATTTTAACAAAAAATTAAAATTAATATATTTAAAGAAAACAGTTTATAAAAACAAGGCTGAACTTTTCTGTTGCATAGAGTCAACTTTTGATCTTTTATTAGAATGAAAATAAATGAAATATTATCAAAAGAGAACGAATAAGAGGTGAACAAAAAATAAAAAGATTTTAGTAATTTAGGATATAATTATAATTATTTATCTAGCATTGGTGTTAGATGTAAACAGTGCTTTTTAAATAAATATATCTTGTAATAATGTATGGCAGTTGTAGCTAATAGTTGTTTTTTACAATAAAATATAAAGCCATATATTTTGCACAAAGACTAAATTTTAATTTCTAGTATATATTTACCATTTTCTTCAAAAATGAGCTGCCATCTGTCTGGCAATTTCATAATTCCAGATTCATTAAATTTCTGATCTTTTTCAGCGAAGAAAAGAACGAAACAGATAAAAATCATATGATATTAAATCAGTGCTGTAAGATGAGTGAGACAGCTCATCCCAGTCAAGCTCTAGTAGTATTTGTCGAGTAACGAAAGAAGTATGGAACCGTACTTTGTCATTATGAAAACTAACACCTTTACGATTTATCAATTCTTGACTCTTCTGATGCAAGGAATCATTTAATTTTGATAGTTGCTGCAGCATACACTAAAGTCAATCGCTATGTTAGGCACAAATATTGATGAATTTCTTTAAGTTCATGTGAAACCCAAATATCAAGCTTTTGTGAGTATCCCAAATGATCATCAACCACTGTTTTAGATACAGTCAACATCTATGCAATCTTACAAATGGTAATGTGTCGGTCAGATTCAATCAAGGCTTCAATTGGTTCTTATCTATTTAAGTAGGTTTACCAGAAAGTGGTGCGTCGTGGATCGAGAAATTTTTGGAATAAAACTTCGTAAACCAATTTTGACCAGTGCGTTCTGCTATTTCTTCTGTGTCATAAACTTCACACATCTTTCTACAGCTCTTTTATCTTTATTAAAATAATAAAGTACAATACGTCGAAAATGTTCTCTAGGATTTTCCATTTTTAAAATCAATCTTTTCAAAAATAATCACTCAACTTGAAATTTTTATACAATTTTTATAAAGTCTATAACAGTGGTGTCCAACCTGCAGCCCGCAAGTCACATCCGACCCGCTTAGTCTCTAAGCACGGCCCACTGTTATAGGCATCTTCAGGCACAAAACCAACTAAAAATATTATAAATTAATTTATATTTTAAACAAATTATTTTTTTATATTATATTAATTTAATATTTTAATAAATAAAAACTTTTAACTAATTTTTAAAAACTTTTTAAATAAATATTATAAAAATTTACCTGTATTATAATTTTAAAATAAAAATGAAATATTTTGTAAATTAAATTAAATTATTTTAATAATATTAAAAATTAAAACATTTTTTTAAAAACAATACACAAGCCTCAATTTATGATTAAATATACTCAAGCTATAAAAACATTCAAAACATTCGTAGTCAAAGCACTTTGCACATTAATCTTTGGATCCAATGACCTTATCAGCAAATCTTCACATATCACACGTTCCCAATAATTATTAAAACTTTTCAAAAAAATTCTAAAATCAGACATTCTTATTTTACTTTTACAGCCTCTATTGTGCTCACTAATATTGGTCATGTTTAATTACCCAAATAAATAATTATAATACAACAATTAAACATATGCAAAGAATGCATTTAAGATTTTTTAAAATTATTATGGTATATTATAACTTTAAAAAATATATTAGAATTTGATCCAGAACAGAAATTGTTTAAAGTCATAGCACTAAGAAAAATTTAAAAAAGACATTCAACGAGACTAACAGAGCATCAAATGCAAGTCTTGCATTGATTTTAAATTTATTTTTTTTCTTTGAATGAACTGTTAATCTTAATTACTTGATGTGTTTATTAATTTTTTATTTGTTTATCATTTTAATTTGAAAATAAAAAAATATTATACATTTAAAAAAACTCATAGGCCGCGAACATCCTGGTAATTTGAAAAATGGCCTCCAGTTGATAAAGGTTGAACACCACTGGTCTTTACTGTGAAAACATCATACGGTTCCACCTTTATTGCACTTATATATACAAATAAATGCTAACGCGGAAAACCCAATATATGAATTTCTAAAATAACAAAACTCATCAAAGTTTGCTAATTCCATCCGTATTTGGTAAGCAATATTCATTCATGTAGTTTTACATATTGTTTAAGTATTGTGACTGACTTGTGACTGACTTAAGGAACATATTCAAAGGCCAACATTGAAACCTATTGAAAAAAATTAGGTAATTATAAAAATAAAAATCTTGTGAAATAATGTAATAGTTAGCAGTTATGAGTCTCTGAAAAGAAAATCATTCCTCACATTGCTAATAAATCTTAATAAATGTCTTCATAAACATAACCTTTGATTATAAAATTCAGATTATCCTTGCTCACGTTGAGTCGTTTACTAGAACGCTTAAAAAAATTTATTTATTTATTCCTTTTTACGAATTTCTAGTGATTTTTCTGTAATTTTTAATCAAAATAATTTGTTTGTCTTATTTAAATAATTCTATGCAATCGTAATTTATTGTTTAAATGAGCTGCTATGCTTTTAAACCAAACAAGTCTTTCAAGTGTTCTCTAATTTCGATTTATATTCCAGTTCCTCTCAACTACAGACATTTGTGACACTCTGAAATAAATCATGAAAACATGTTTAGGGTAAAAATTAAATTGTTCGCAACATTTATTCAAACAAATTTTTAAAATTTTATTTAATTTTATTTGTTTTCAGAATAAATAAATAAATTTATTTAATAAGAACTTTTGGGACTGCTTTTAATATTAAATTATTTATTTTATTCAATGGATTTAATTGGTCCACCAAATACGGCGAATAAATCTTTTAATTAACATTTTAATAAATTTTGCTCTTTTCAAACTAAACAATATATTAAATAATATTTTCCAGGTAGAAATAATTATTTGTACCGAAAAATAATTTTTTCCTTGTTGATTCTTCTAAAACAGATTTCGGTGGAAGATCATATACTTCCATAATGCATAAAAGTTGATCCATTTCAGATTCTCCTGGAAAAAGTGGTCTTCCTGTTGAATAATGAATTGAGAAGAATAATTGAAAAACACACTACCGGTTAACAATTCTGGAAGCAAACAACCAAAACTCCAAATATCAATTTGTGTAGTATATGGGATACCGAGAATTACTTCCGGTGACCTATAGAACCGGGATTGGATATATGTGTAAACTATAAATAAATGAATTGATAATATTTTTGAATTAAATTATACTTTTTTCATTGTAAAAGCAACTAGATCCGAAATCAATTATTTTTATTTCCGAAGAATTATTATTCATTACAAGAATGTTTTCCTAAACCATGAAAATAATAATGATAATATTTTGAAATAATTAATATACAGGTTTTAAATCACAGTGGATAATGTTTTCTCTTCGCAAAACAGAAAGACATGATAAGATAGAATATGACATTTTCTGAATGGAGGACAGACTAAATCCTCGGAAATTGTTTCTTTTAATAACATCATATAAATTCTCCCTATAATAATAATAATAATAATAATAATAATAATAATAATAATAATAATAATAATAATAATAATAATAATAATAATAATAATAATAATAATAATAATAATAATAATAATAATAATAATAATAATAATAATAATAATAATAATAATAATAATAATTATTATTATTATTATCAGAGATATATCACATTTATTGTAAAAGTAAAATCTTAATAAACAGTTTACTTACCCTAATAATTCAAAAACAAGACAAGGGTGGTTGCGGAAAAAGAAACTATTTAAAAGATGAATAACATGGAAAGAAGTCTCTAATTTTCTTTCTTTTTCCTTTAAATGTTTTAATATATTAACTTCCACAAATGATTGTTGATGAAATCTAACAAATTCTTTAAGTAAAAGAAATTGAATTATACTAAATAAACCTTTTCTTATTTCTTATAACTTTTACTGCTACATTTATTCCTGTTTGGTGATCTATTGCTTTAAAAACTTGACCAAATGATCCTTTCCCCAAGGTTTCTAGAATTTCATATCTGAATGCAATATGATCGTGTGGAACCTGAAATTATTAAAAGGATCAATATTCTGAACAAAAAAGTTTGCAATCGCTATTTTATTTTTACTGCTTTTAAATTTATAACTGTAAATAATTGATATATATATATATATATATATATATATATTATAATTTATTATTAGTTAAGTTGATAATAAATAAATTAAGCTTGCATTCAGTAAATTCTTTAACCATTGAAAATTTTATTTTAAATTTTATTCATTTTCATATGTTTGACACAGATTTTTGAGAATACCTTTTTTCAGCCTTTTCCGAAAATTCATATCGAAACGGTTCGAACTGATTCAGATAACAAAATATTGCATTCTCTTAACAACGTCAGAAATGGAAAAATATCATTAATATACGATGTGTACACTACATTGTCATCTAAGGCAAAACTAGAGAATTATACTTGAAGAATGTTCAATTTAAAGGTATCGGAAAGTTTGTTTGCATATCAAGCGAAAAAATAGAGTCACGATTTATTGAGGGAATAAAATTCTTCTGTAACTAATCAAGATCAATTAATACCTTAACCAGAAAACATTCTTCACATTGTCATTTCTCAACTCGATTCTACTCACAACACTATCCGACCCGAAGAAACGCAAAATCTTGATATCGAATGTTTGGTGATCCACTGGTAAAGAAACGAATACAATGATCAACTGATCAAATCAACATATTGGATTTATTACAAATATATTTTAAATATTATTGTTGTGTTACTAAATATAATTTCAAGGAATAGAAAGTTTTATATTCTTTACAATTTTTATCAAAATTAAATAAGTTTCACTTTGTTGTAATTTAATTTATTTACATAAAGGTAAATATATATATATATATATATATATATATATATATATATTCCGTTTTAAAAAAACTCTCTTTTTAATTTCAACAGTTTAGTTAATATATTAATTTCTTCCATCATAACCTTTGTCTATAAAACTCAGCATGGAAGTTCTTCTATAATATGTATCCTTGAATAAATAACGAACAGCATATATATATATATATATATATATATATATATATATATATGCCTTTATGTAAATAAATTAAATAACAACAAAGTGAAACTTATTTAATTTTGATAAAAATTATATATATATATATTTTATTTATTTATTAGAATGGAAAACTAAAAAATGGAATTATTTTTCTATAAACCAGAGATGTTAAAAATTTAATTTAATTAAAATAATTTAAGTTTTTATCAATGCAATAAAAATCAAAATTATATATCATCTATGCACATATTATATGATTATTTTTATTACTTGTATATAATTATGTGTTACATTGAAATGCATATAAAGATTTTTTAAACTAAAATTAATGAGTCCATTTGATGTCGCAAAAAAACCGACTGAGCATCAATAAAAATATACATATATTCTATGAGACTTCTTCTTTAAAAATAATTGACTGCCGCCATGTTAATAAATTATTTATGCAGAAATTTTTCTTGGAAGAAAATATGTATTTTATTATAACATGAAGGCGTAAGTAACTAATATTAATGGTATTTGAAAAATTATCAACTTAGGATTATAACTGAAATACTTTAGTTTTAAATAACCAGAGATAAGATAAATAGATGATTAAAAATGACACCAAATTGCACTTTCACCGGGCTAAACATTGAGTAAATCATTAATTAATTAATTAATTAATTAATTAATTAATAACATCAGACGTCAGCATTCTTTTTTGTAAGTTAATTAATAAACCTCTACTTTATCCATTTGTTGTTATTATTATTATTATTATTATTATTATTATTATTATTATTATTATTATTATTATTATTATTATTATTATTATTATTATTATTATTATTATTATTATTATTATTATTATTATTATTATTATTATTATTATTATTATTATTATTATTATGTCGTGATTTAGTATTTTCTTGTATGTGAAGGCACTTCTATACTCAATACTTTTATCCGTAATCTAGCAATTTCCGGTTTCTTTATGTTATTTTTTAAAATTATTTTTGTGAATGCTTAGTGTTTTAATATTCAGAAATAATTAGTTTAGTTTTATAAAAGAAATATTTAGAATGGATTTGTTAATTTATTAATGGATAATCCAAAACATCTTCATAAAAATACTATCTTTATATTTTATTTTTATTGTAGGGTTTCAAATTTAATTCGATGCATGTCTTCTTTCAATAATCAAATTTCTGTTATTTTTGGAATTATTCTTACAGTTCATTTTGGAAAAAATATATTTAATCATATATTTTTTTCAATCCATACTATTTTTAAATTAATTTTTTCGTTAGCTTTTAAATAAACTATATAAAATTTAACTTTAATATACGCTCCGGTTTCATCATCATATCCATTGTTTGGGGAGGAGCCCTTTATTGCTTCGGTTTTCTTCGAGTTTAAACCTAGAAACCAAATCTGATTAAAATGGGAAATTTCTTCCTGCTCCAGACTCGTTAATTGAAACCGATAATTCTGTAATGCACCTGTAATTTGGAAAACAAAATCTCATAAACTAAAAATAGGTTATTTATAAATAATATATTTTTTTAAACAAATAAGAGTTTAAAATGTTTGATACAATTATTTTTAAATTCTTCTAGAATATTCAGAATTTAAATTTTTTAATTTTTTAAATAAAACTTGAATTATCTAATTATAAAATTACAATTATAATATTTCTGTTAGAGATTCTTGTTTTATTTAGTAAAATACTTTACGTAAAATTAGGCAAGAGAACTCGCGGTTTTGATGAGTCAGATTTGTAAATGAGAAGAAAGTGTTGTTGTCAGTGTTAGAAGTCGTAATTGAAGTCGAAGATTAAATTATTATTATTATTATTATTATTATTATTATTATTATTATTATTATTATTATTATTATTATTATTATTATTATTATTATTATTATTATTATTATTATTATTAATAAAATAATAAATGGGCATTTTTATGTGTTCTACTCGAATAATATGTTTCTCTTTTATTTGCAGTCAATTGGCTAACTTTCAAAATATGAATTCTGAAACCTAACCACCCACCGACGGCGACGGATTAAATTACGTAATGACGTAATTAATCTCGAAAAATCTTGATTACATAATTATCTAATCAAATTAATTAATTTTGAGTGCGCATCTTTTTATTTGTGTATTTATTCTAGGCGCTTTAAATTTTTTATGTATTTAAATTATTTTGGTAAATTTTTCAATTTTAAATTAACGTTAATTTGATATTTAAGTAATTTTTAGTTTTCGAATTTTTTAAGATTGAAATATATTTTATAATTAATAAATAAATTTTCAAAAGAATATTTAAAGTAATCATTTAATAAATGCTAATTTCAAATGAAATGAAAAAATAAATTGATATTTAATAAACTTAATCGTTAAAAAGTTAATCTTTGAAACTAAATTTTAAATAATAATAATAATAATAATAATAATAATAATAATAATATTAATGATAATAATAATAATAATATAATAATTATTATTAATAATTTCAACAACAATCAAATAAAAAAATGTATGATATCAACATATTAAATACTTAATAAAAAATTGATACACATAAAAATAGATTAGTAAAAAGATTAAAAATTTATTTAATTAAAATCTTCGCAAATATGCTAATAATAAGCTCTTCTTAGTTCTGCCAACAAAACATGTACAACTTCTTTCTTTTTGTAGTCCCTGCAGCATCTGCATCTAAAAGGATAAGTCAACATTAAGAGATCAGCACAAACAATGAAGTCATTTAGATTCTAGACATTTCAAACCAGACCTCTAGACCAATTTTTAATGCATCCGTACAATTTCTTCGATGATGTTTTTAGTCATTTGATAAATTCGTGTTGCCAACATTCAGGAGTACAATACGAAATATGATTTTTCATAAAAATACTCATTTAGATAGTATTTACTCTTTAAATAACAATATTCAACCGACTCAAATCCTTAAAAATATCAATAAACTTGCTCCTCATCGATAATTTGCCCTTAAAATACTTGGTTATTGACTATAAACCCAATATGTTACCAATAACTAGTTACTGAACCAATTAATACTAATGATAGGTTACTGACCAACAAATTTTGAAATAAATCACATAAAAGGTTGAACAAAAGAAATACAAGTTGAAATTCAAATTTTATTAATAAAAATATTATTCACTCTTTTTTTTGATCACTTATGTCTCCAAATTGGTAAATTATTTGGTTGCTTCGTTACCTGTTGTTATCAAGCGACAATTAATGAAATTCATTGAAGCCAAATTCATTGTTATATTCACTTGGTATCAACTTCTGAATACTGATAACCCATACACACTGAACAATCCACTGATTAATTACTGAACAACAATCACTGGGTACTTTATACAAATACCTGAATACGCTTCTTGTTTTAATCTATTATTTATTATGTTATTTATCATCCAAATTGATTTGTGAAATATAGAATTGATCATTTCTGCAACATATTGTTCAATTGTCATTTCACGATAAAACAGATGAAAAATAAAATATAAAATTTTATATTTGATCAATAGTGAACGATATTAAAGATTTTATTTATATTGCGTAACTGCAAAATTTATGTTACAAGTGACTATGATTTGAAGTTTGGAAGTTTTATAAACAATTTAAATAGCAGTCGAAAGGTACACAAAAATAGATGTAATAGCATAACATAACTAGCCAAATTAATTTTTGACTAGCCATAAAAAACTTGACATATATAAAGAAAATTAGAATCATTAAAGACTTAATTAAAAACGATTCATACAAATTTCATTGATAATTACAAAACTAAAATAATTGAGCTATTCCTCAAGATGTTTAATTAAAAACAAGGTTTCGAACCCGATAAATTTTGCAATTGGGTTCGGATACGGATTAAACACATTCAAATTTAAAGATCCGGTTTACACAAAGTTTACCAAAAAAATCCGAATTTTTTATAATATTTATTTTTTGGTTATGATGATTGTTTCCAGCACAGATCTTATAATGCCACTGGGAACGGCAAGACTGATGTTAGCCTGAACAGCCATAATCCCTACCATTATCAGAAGTAACTAAGTAGATTTGATTTATACCTATGTCATAAGGTTTTATTACTTCGATTATGACATTTTTAATATAACTGGCTGTTTGTTGATCACCATCCTTGTATATTGCTATTGTTCCTAGACAAATCTTTTCGTTAGAAATGAACTGAGCCTTCATACCAATTACGCTAGTTGCTGAATAAATTTTTATAGATATCATTTTTTTCTAATCTTTCCTTTAATAATATTTTTCAATTGGCATGCTTTATCATTTACTAAATCTTTTATATTTTCTGAATTTTAGTAATCAGCAATGATTTCATTACATGATCTAGAATTTTACGCATCCCAGGATCTTTAAAAATTGTAAACGGACGACCATTAACAGTAACCATTTTATCGCAGGCTTCTTTGAAAGATTTTGATGACATATTAATTTTAATTAAACCAAAATAATTTTCTATGAATGTATATTTTTTATCTGTCATTTTATGCTTTTTAAAACTTTCTGACGTATACGGCTGAATATTCATCTCTTTATTATTATTGTGATATTCATTTAGGTGCTTTCGTTTGAGATGTCGGCACCAGATTAGCAGTATGTTTACCTTTCATAATAAACGAGCATTTTTTACACTTAGATTTATCTGTGATAAAATCATATTCAAAATATTTCTGAACAGAGTTTTCCGACATCTATGGGGTAAATTAAACGCTAAATAAAAAGAAGACAAATTTAAAAAAATGAGTACACCAATAAAAATCGCACACATTTAAAGATGTTTATTTATAATTATCATAAACTTTTTACACGTCGCTAATTATTATAAACTATAACCTATTTACAAAAAAATGAAAATATAATTAGTGTACGTGGTACGCGCATAAAGTACCTGGACTAACTATGAAACGTAAGTCACAGAAACTTCATATTTCGCAAAACAAATAAGCAACATGTATACCCTCATTTCTCAATGTAAGACCCTTGTTATTCACACACGTCGTTCAGCGCTTCAGCAGTTCCAAAAATGCCGTTTTAAAGAAATTTTGGTCACATTCGGAGAAGAATTTCACGACGATGTCCTTGACACTGTCGGGGATTTCAAAGATGTTGCCTTGCATCGTCTTCTTCATATGTCTGAACATCCAAAAATCCGACGATGCCACGTCGGGACTGTATGGTGGGTGAGGCACGATCAAGAAACCAGCATCTTCGATGGCCTGCTTGGAAACAGCACTTTGTGGACTGGTGCATTGTCTTGCAACAGCCACAGTGGAGAGCCTCTGGGTTTGCGTCGAAGTCTTCGGGTTTCAGCAATCAAGTCGGCATAGTACGCACTGTTGATTGTCACGCCTTTCTCAGCGAAGTCGACTTTGATGACACCACAGCTGTCCCAAAAGATGGTTAACATGAGATAACGCCGATGGGAGGTTCCAGCACGCATTTTTCGAGGTGCTCTTTCATCGGGGAATCGCCATTCAGAGGATTCTTACTTGCTTTCTGGGAGGTAAAGACTGAGGGGTGTCTCATCCACAGTAACGATGTTATCCAAGAAGCGAGACCCATGTTGATCGTAAGTTATTTAAACGAATACATTTTACAATGCCTATACTACTTCTTTATATATTAAAATATTTATTTTTTCTTTTGCAAGAAAACTAAAATAATATTCACAACCAAATTGCTAAAGAAAATGAAATTGCTTAGAAAATAAACATTATCTTGTTCATTCATGACTTAAAATTTTCTCACATTATGTTAATGTTAGAAAATTAAAATTTATGAATAACTGAACAATTTTTTTTCAGCAGAAAATGAAAATGAAATATGAAGAAAAATATTTCATGCAAAATTTCTTATAGATTTTCACTATAATTTGCCTTTAGGATAAATATAATAAGAAGTTTAGGACCTAACTATGCTTAGGAGTCAATTAAGAGATGAAGAGCTTGTGGGATCAATTAGAATAAAATTGAACCCGATTTAAGACCGGATTTGTGTTCGGGTTAGGAGTTCACTTTTTTTTAAAAAAAATCTTGAACCGGAATGGGTTCATGGTTCCGGTTTTGGTTCGGTTCGAAACCCTGATTAAAATTTATTTTTAATTATTAAATAGAATAATTGGTAATTAATTCAAGCAAAAAAATATTTTTCAGCTGAGCACACAGTATTTATTCCTTACAGTTCATGTAAACGTAAAGAATATATCAATGTAGAAACTTTTGAAATTTTTGATAGTATCAATTTATAAATAGAATAAGCAAATATTTTAGTTTTATTATTTATTTGTTAATGTCTTATAATAAAAATGAATGAAATAAAACTTCGAGGTCCCATAGGAAAGCCATGTGGAGAATGATCTTGGTAATTGTGCGGAGAAACTTTTAAACTCGAATCTAATTGGTTAGTGCTGCGCGAACTGTCGTCGACACAATTGGATTGATAAATATTTACAGACCCCCAAGACGGTTTTTGATTGATTGAAGAAAGATTGGAAACGCGTTTTTTTGTGATAAAATTATTTGGCTCGAATAAATTTTTATTCATTCCATTCGAATTCTTAAAAATGTCTCGGATATTTTTATTGTTATTTTGTTTTTGATTTCTCTGTGTATGACCATCACAATTTGTCTGAATAAATAATATTATATACTTATGAAAAATATTGTATACTTCTTGATTTGACATGTCGTGAATACTTTTAAAATTATCAAACATTGGAAATGTGGGATAATTTATTGAGATTTGTTTTGTTTTGTTGGAGGTATTTGGAATATTCATTTGCTGAGAATTAAAATTAAATTGCAAATGCCTTTGTCCCTTTCCTAATTTTGTTGTCTAAATACAAATCAAGTAATAATAATAATAATTATTATAGTAATATTCATGGCAGATAGCAAGTAGTAGAATAATTTTAAAATTTAATTTCGAAGAATAGATAGGCATTTCTAAAAATTGAAAATGTTGGATCTATAGGTTCAGTTCACTCAAACAGTAAAATGAAAATATATCAATATCAACTAAGTTTCGTATTTATTTTTTTTGGTTTGTCAGACAAATATTTAAACAAAATAAATTTAAAATATTTTTATTCCATTAAAAAAATTATTTTTTATAAAAGTGTTTTATATAATTTTCAAATTAACCTTTTCGCGACGTGCTATTTTCCTATTATATATGCCTATAAGACGAATAGTATAAATAATGTGAATGAATAACTAAAATTAACATTGTTTTAATAATTACGTTTAGAATGGTAATTTTCGAAACAGGTAGAACAAGACAAATAAAATAACAGACAAGTTTAAAATTGCCTATAAACACAAATAAACATATCTTACACATAAAACCGAAACGTCCGGCATTCGTCGCTTAAATATAATGAAATTAAATAAATACGGTCTTCGACTATTTGTCACAATTTGTTTTCATGGGAATATACGGTCTTCACCACGAATAGGTTATGCAAAATTAAAATTTAATTTAAAACTGCCTTTCGGATAAAATAGGCCGCCTTACAGGATTTGGGAATTCATATGATTAATCTTTAAATATTATCACTAATACTTATATACCATTGTGTATTTATGATTAAATTAAAGTGACCAGATGTTCCAGATTTTGAGGGACTGTCCCGAATTTGAGTTGTTTGTCCCTCATTGAACTGTCTAGAATAGTGTCCCGCATTAGGCATGTGACGATTTTAACATTTTCGAAATTAAATATTATTAATTCTTTTAACATTTTCACAAATTTTCTGTTTCCTCTTATATTAAATATTAAATATTAAATATATTAAATAGAGCTTTCATATTAAACAGCAACTAATGTGGTATGAAATCATTTGCAATACAAAACATATTTTTAACTAATTTACTAGAAATAAATTTTATTTTCAATTTTTATAGTAATTAATCCATCGTTATTGACAAACGAATAAATAATATAAGAAAATTCTGTCCGCCAATGTTTTACGCGTTTTTTAAAAGTTTAATTTGTATATGTCCCGCATTCCAATAAATAATAGCTGATCATTTTAGATTAAAATAATGACAGTTTGATTTTTATTAGCATTTACATAATTGAAGAATATATCTCCCTTAAACATTCTCTGAACGGTATTTAAAAAAAATCATTTTAAGTTCAGTTTAATTTTTCTTTAATATTAATTCATATTAAATTCTAACTAAAACCTAAATCAAAGCAGTTGGGTAAATAACAGTTTCGATAAATTTTTATCACAACATCGTTATTCAAGCTACTTATAAAATTAAATTGTATTTTTTACAAAATAGCTTTTCACAATTCAAATTTACATTTTTAATTGAATAACCAACAATATAATTATTACTTTGCAGAAGAGCTTATTTTAGTATTTACTTATCTGATATCTTAATCTATGCTGCTACCAAGGAATCACCATTTTATTATAATAATAATAATAATAATAATAATAATAATAATAATAATAATAATAATAATAATAATAATAATAATAATAATAATAATAATAATAATAATAATAATAATAATAATAATAATAATAATAATAATAATAATAATAGTAACAATGATAAGCATAATAATTGTTATACTTATAATAATAATAATAAAAGTAAACAATAATAATAATTCAAAATTTTCAACATTCTACTAATCATTAGAAACATAAATATATTAATTTATTTTAATTGAATATTTTATTTCATCACATTTACAAATAATAAAATAATCTTACTTTTATCTTTAAGTCAATTAAAATAAAATTGTTACGAACAATATTTGGTAAAGACTTTGAACTATTATTATTCATTTATGAAAGTCAAACAAAGTTCTAAAATATTTTCCGCTTCATAATTACCCAATAAAGAAAATGTTTTCAATTATTTCTTTATTTAAAAAAGTGAGTTATGTCCGATTAATAATGCATAGAAAAAACAACAATAGATCTTCCTAGCATACATCGAAATTAATTAAAATAAGATTAGAAAATTATATTAAGATGCAATAAAATGCTGGCTTTAGTAATAAAATTTTTTAGATATATTTTATTATTATAACTTTAACAAATAACATTACCAATATTATTATTTTGATAATAGTAAAAATATTAATTTTACTGTTATAAATTTAAAATTGAATAATTGTTCTTTAAATGTGAAAAT
The DNA here is from genome assembly GCA_022537955.1 of Schmidtea mediterranea. NCBI lineage: Eukaryota > Metazoa > Platyhelminthes > Tricladida > Dugesiidae > Schmidtea > Schmidtea mediterranea. The sequence continues at coordinate 237,181,499 of CM039680.1, read as the reverse complement.
TTTATTTAGTAAGTTTCATAAAAATTATACGTAAAAATTAGTTCTTTTATAAATGAATTTTTAATAAAAGCATATCTCATTTGCATAATTAAATATATTATTTTTCACATGAAAATTGTAAGTAAATAATTTTAACGGTTAATTAAAAACTACTGTGAAAAGTGTGAAATATGAATGTTATTGAAAGTTCAAACGTTTATTAAGAATATTATTTTATATTACATGATCACCGTTACGTAATAGTCTGTAATATTATTGATGTTTTCATTATTAAAACAAAACTCATAAATTCATTCTATAAAAATTAATTTTATCGTCCCTTCTTATTGACGATATTTTGTATGGGAATCCTCTTTGTTAATAGTTTTTATTTATTTCTTGCAAAATACACCACAAATGCCCATAATAATTTTCTCTATGGTAATTTGAACCTATATTCGTGAAGTTTATATCTTTTTCTTTCTTTATAAAAAAAAGTTTATAATCGTGAACTTTATAGCAAAATTCGCAAAGTAATATGAGTAGTTGTTTGGCTGTAGGTTAAATTCTTTCCAGTTTTAACCCTAATTACGTTGGGATGGGTCTCAGAGACTCATTTTCATTTCTAAAATTTCTATATTTTTTTAATACATATTTTTTAAAGCCTATTACAGTCACCATGAATTTAAAACAAATCTGAAAATAGGATTAACACCCGTAAATCTAATAAAATCTCTTATGAGTCTATGAGACTCATCGCATACGTTAGGGTGAGTATATCGCCCTACGTAATTAGGTTTAAAATAAAAATTTAATTTGGACAAAAAGAAACAGCAACAAAAAGAAATTTCTTTGGAAATAAAAATTGCAATTTTAGATTGCTTAGCGAAATGAGAAAGATGTACAGATGTTGGCAATCATTTTGGTATCGGCGAATATATTATAAGAGCATTCAAAAGAATGAAGAGCAATAAGGCAGTCTGTAATTTCTGATACAAAATTAAGTTCAAAATTGACATCACATTAAAGAAATATTTTTTAGAAAAATCCGTAAAAGCGCTGATAGTTGGTAATTTAATTTTAAAAAAATTCTTCACTTTTACGAGCACATGAAGCAATGGGAATCATCTGCTTTAACCTCTTAGTTTGGTACAGAATTTTCAGCAAGCACATGAGGGCTGACCGGTTTTCTAAAAATAAATTCTTTTCATAACGAGAAGATAACCGGTGAGGTGCATCAACAGACAAAGAAATTGCTAAGCACTTTTTTGAACAATTAATTAAAATTATTGAAGGTAGCGGAAATTGTCCCGATCAAGTTTTCAACTCGGATTTTAAACGGTTATTTTGGAAAGAAAGGTACTTGAAAGCAGAAGACTGCAAATGGTTTTAAAGCAGCCAAAGATAGAATAACGTTTCTACTTTGTGGCAATGCATCAGGAAATTGAAGATATTGAAAAATACCAGTGCATTTGATGGAAAATAAAAAGGCTTGAGTGACATCTGCTGTTTTCATCGAATAGTTTTATCATTGCTTAGTGCCAGAACTGGAAGTTTATATGAAGCAGAAAACACTCAATCTTAAAGGTTTATAAATAACTGATAATACTCCTCATCCGCGTTCAGAACATCCAAATGTGTAGATATTGTTCCTCCCACCGAATACAACGAGTATTATTTAGTCATTAGATAAGTGTATAATTGCCACTTCACAAATTTTAATAAGTGATTTTGTTGTCAAATTAGCCAAATTGCCAGCAAATGAACTTAACACTGCGTATATTGATGAATAAGCAATCTCTTCATCTACTGCAGGGACTGCCTTTTCCAGGGATGATAGTGATTTTTCACCACTTCACAAAAGGTTTTGGGTGTTGTCACAAAGCAAAGATCATGACTAAATTTCTATAAATTTTTTATACATTTTAAATAAAGCTAAATCAAATAAATGAATTTTATGATTTTGTAAATTTTCGACCCTTTCTTTTTTCAAATATCTTAGGTATCCATTGCGTTTCTTTTTCTGAGTTGATATCAATTTTTTGGTCTTATGTGCTTTTCGAAAGTTATGGAACGTATCCATATCTAGACAATGTAACCTTTTTGCTTTTTTATGTGTTTTTCTGAGGAATGTATCGACAGCAAACAAAGAATTGAGTACACTTTTTAAATTAAATATTCAAAATCCAAAGAAATAATTTTAAATTAACAATATTTTTTTTGAAAAAATTAAATTTATGTCTACCTGTTTATTTTTGAAAAATAATTATTATTATTATTACTATTGTTAATTTTTATGAGACCTTTTAATGAATTTCTTTAAAACCTTTTTATTGTGAATTTCTCTTTAGGCTTTTTAGTAAGAAATAAAAATATTTTTAAAAAATTATTAAAAAAACTAAAATATTCTATTAAGATTCTCTAGTCTTAAAAATACAGAAAATTTTTTCATCATTCTTTAAGGCTCTGTATAAAATATTTTCAAAAAAAAATTCAGAATTGAGAAGATTAATCAAATTTGATTTTAAAAATTTCAGTTTTAATTTTTTTAAAAATCAAACTTTTACTTTTCTCTCAAATGCGTAAAAATCCAAACTAACATTGTAATTTCTGTCATTGTGGATATTTCCTAATAGTTGCGGAACTGGGAGCATCGAATTGCTTTCTTAAATTGTTTGAATCCAATATATTTTATAAGTAAATTCACGGTTGTTAAAAGTGAATTTCACTCTCAACGGTAAAAAAACTGTATTTAAAAAATGTTACGGCCGGTAATTAGCGCCACAATTCAACGCACATCAGAAATCATTCATGCAAATCTGTTACAACAGCAACTACAAAACTTAAAATTTAATTAAGTTTTGATTAAGAGTTTAACCATTGAATTACTGAAACTTTGATTGATATATTCTAATAAAACGTTTTGATTTCAGCCCTTCATCTCCAGTATACATTTAGTAATTAAGAATAGAAATTAATTAACCAAATTTTTGTTGCATTTGAAACTATTACAATGTTAAATGGATTAACAAAATATTTTGTTTTAATGTTATGAATAATGAATAGATTTGGCAACAGACTCAAATAATTAATGTAATAATTTTAAAAATTTAATAAATCAGTATTGCATGGTTGGAAAATAAAAAGGATCATGTACAGAAAGCGGTAAGTGATCCAAATATTTTTACTCGTAACAGCATGAGATTAGTTGGTGGTGTAAAATAAAGTTCTGCAATGGGTTTTGCTACAATATGAGAAGAAGATTCAAGTAAAAGATAAAAATATTCAGTTTTAAGCTTTTGCTGTTCGAAATGAAATTATGGCACACAAAGATAATTAGGAGTTGAAAAAATTCCAATCGTCATTGGGATGGGCAGAACGTTTCAAGAAGCGAAACAATTTAATTTCACGATGTTTTACCACTGCTAAGAAAATTTCATATAATGTTGATGAAATTTGTAGGAGTTTCAATTCAAAATTTTCATAATATTGTTGCCAAACTAAATATTAAGGCAGAAAATATATATATATTTCGATGAAGTACCACAATACTTTGAGTGTGAACCCAAAACTACGATAACCACAAAAGAGACACGGGAAGTGTTTTGGCGAAAAGAATCAACATCGCTCAAAAGTTTCACTTTAACATATGCAATTACTGGTGCTTGTAAGGTTTTAAAGCCCATTGCTTTTTTCCGGACATGTCAATAAACCAATAGTAGACAACCAATGTTCAGTTGATATAGATTATACAGGTATGTGGAACGAAATCATATTAATAAAGTTCATTAGTGATGTGATTATGACAAGAATACATTCAGTTTTCGGTAGAAAATCTGCTCTCATTTTGTTTGACTCGTATGGTACACATGTAAAGTTTGTTGAATTGGAAAACGAGACACAGAAAAATGCTAAATATGACATACATTTCATACTGATACCACTGAATATGACTGAATTGCTGCAGCCTGAAGATATCTCACTTAAAAGAAGCTTCCTGCAACATTATGCTACAAGCTATTATAAATATCTTGCGGACGGATGCCTTAGAAGATGATAATCCGAATTTGCGGACTGAAGCTGGGAATATTTATTCTTTGGTTTCCAAGTGGATTTTTAATGGATTGACTTATTGTCCCATGAAATTGTACAGGAAGTTTTTAAAATTTGTGGGCTGATACCAAAAAATGAATTCGCTATTAATAAATTGCATGTGAGATTAAGAAATTTTTCCAGGATTCGGAATTTAATTTTGAAGAGTGGGAAAAAAATTATGGAGAATTATTAGATCAAAATAATAATTATTTCTTGGATACCGATACTGATGTCACTAGCTTTTGAATAGCCACACTAGCCTTTTTCATTGCATTTGGAAGGCGGATAATTAAACATCGAAAGATATAGAAAGTTGGCTTTCTGAATTTACTCTCAAACTTTTAGAATTTATTGATGAAGATGCTGATTGTAAGGAATTGATTGATGCTTCTCCAAAAACGTGTTTGGAAAATGGGGAATCTACTGGGACGCATTTGGAAATTTACTACCATAAATCAGTGAAAAATCACAGTTACCAACTTTAAATGAGAAAGCATGTGAAGTTTCAAGTTTTATTTATGAAACTGCCTCTCCAGTAAAAAATATACACATTGTTATTCACAATGAATATTACGGTTTAAAATTAATAAAGCTTTGAAATTTAAAATTTTAGTTTATTTTTACAGTTGAACCTGTTAAATTTGAACACTTTAATTTCTGAACATAAAAATTTTCTACTGTAGAGATTTAAATATGAATAATTTGATCAATAAAATGGAGAACAATAAATAAAAGAAATATTCTAAATTGAAAATGGAAAAGAAACGTGAATTTATTGAATTTATACAGAACAATAAAAATTGCTCACAACGATTTATTGCATTTCACTACAATATATCAACTGGAGCTGTAAACCGTATTCTAAAGAATGCTAAAGCTATTCTTTTTGAGAACAGCGAAAATGATAAAGTCTACCTAAGAAAAACAAAACTTATTGACCCAATTCTTTTACAGGGGTTTTCATAATAAAGAGAAAGGAGTTTATGGTATTTCCGGTTTCTAAAATTGATTTAAAAACTGCTGCACTTCGAATTTCAGAAGAAATTAATGTAGAAGGATTCAATGGTTCAAATGGATTTTTGGAAAGTTTTAAGAAAAGACAAAATAAATTGTAATATTTTATCTAAAGACGCAGGTTTCGTGAATGATTTGATAAGTGAGAGAAAGTCAAAATATCTAACTATTTTAGTAAATAAAAATTTTTTTAAAAAAACTGATCAATTGAACAATTTTAATTTTTGAACACTGTATTTTTTCGGACCCTTGGTGTTCAGATCGAACAGGTTCGAATGTATTTAAATAGAACCAATAAAATATAATATTTCAAATTTTTAATATTTTCGATTAAAATATGTTATTATTATTATTATTATTAAAACACTCAGGTGCCCTCAGAATTATATTCCTGCCGGAAATGGAGAATTCTAAAGTTTTTCTTAGATGATACGATTCCCGATTGTTGTAAGGATCGCAAGGCCTGTCTATATGAGGTTGGTAGCCAAGTACTTGTGAAGTCACCAAGTGCAAAATGCAACGTACCATGGGAAGCTTGAACAGTCGCTGGCTTCAACTCCCCTAACAATATAAAAGTTGATACCACCCAAGGCATATTAGTCACCTGCGGCTGATTACCAAACCCAAAGATGTTGCCGAAAAACTGGAAGCAGAGTACCTAAACGATCTTTCCTCTCCAGTATCCAGTACTCTACCTGTCACAAGAGCCGGAGTATTGCACTAAACCCCCGAGTTGCTGAAGGATTTCGAAATTGATTACGTCTATCACGTCATATGTAGGAAATAGTCGTGATTGTTCGTACATATTACGTTGCGGTAATTTAGGCAATCATTTATGATTGGCATCAAATAAACTTATTGTCTTCGTAAATTAATGGATTTACATATAGATAATAAGAAGATCGTTCATATAGAATTATTCCAATAAATAAACGATTTTTAGAGTGATTATTAAATACAGTCGGGCCCGTTGTACCATGGCTCACGATATTACTAAGCAATCGTCAATTAGGACATCACTTTTAATTGAAAATCAAAAAATATAACTAATACTTTTCAATTACTATTGGTTATAAATAATACATGTTTGGTATTGTCTACACCAAGATGCACTGTGATAAATTTTCTATAGTATAAAATAAAAATCAATAATCTTACAATATAGATACATACCAACTCACCTTTGGAAGTGCAGTGAGATACACTCTACAGTGAGACTACACTATAGACAATTATAAGCGGTAGAAAAATAGAATAATGCACACAATCACAACATAATTAAAAATACATTCAAACTTTCAAAATGTAGTCAATCTGCGTTGATATACTATAACAATTTAATTAGCCATTTTAAGAAAAAAACTGGCGATAAAAATTGTTAATTTAAATTCCGAAGATTCCTTTGGGAAACTTTATTTTAAAATTAACTTTATATTTCTTTAGTATTTCAGAAATTTCTGTCGAATTTGTTTTTTTACTTTTAAAAAAAAATTAACTTACTTTATATTAAATTAATCATTTCCTAAATATTAATAATATATATAAAATTGTGGAACAAATGATATTAAAGGGGTCGAATAATGAAATCATAACTCAGTTTTCTAAAAATAATTTAGCAGCCATCTGATTGATTTTTCACTAAACCAGTAAGTTGACTTACATATTAACTTGTATTATAAGAAAATTTATTTCATCTTAGTTTGGTGTGTGCTCTAAAGTTGTTTTTAAATAATGATTGACAAATGAATCTAGTATCCTTTATTATCGCCCAATTACACCAAGGCGCCGTAATTCACCGTTCACTTAGTACGCGAATGCGAATTTTAAACCCCAAACTACCGCGTGCCAATAAAATATATCACCAATATGCAGTGGAAAGTTAACTGAACAAAATTTTCAATTTAAATTATTATTATCCAATCAAATTGTGCAATTCAAAAAGTCCACCAGAATATATTTATTAGAATAAAATTTAACGCCATTTTGTAGGATATTTCATCAATTTCTTTTTTCCGATTTCTTGGCTTTTTTTCAAATGATAAAGTTCCATTTTTTTATCAATAAAATCCGGAACATTCTGAGCAGTTGGAACTATTTTTCTGAATCGCGAATTCATATCAGATGTCATCAGCTTGTCAAAGTAAAACAAAAAGTTCGGATGATGCTTGGAAAACGGTTTCAAAGGCTTGATTTTAATTAGATGTTTATGTTCTTCTATTTCCTTTTCTGTAGCGGTTTCAGGATGGAAATCAATTATTGATGGACCGATATCTCTCGGAGCAGGAGTTTTCAAATACGGTTGCAATTCTTCAGTTGTCATTGTTGATCTCGGTAGAGACATAGCTGCCAGCAACTGATGTAGAGCATGCTCATTCACTTGGTCGATTTGAGAACTGAAAGAGGCCGGTTGAAAAAAAAGTTAATAACATTAGAGATTCCCAATACCTTTCATTCAATTTGAATAGAGACGCGGGCGGAGAGACCCACATCATGTTTACCGGCAATCCTGAATCTTTCGGTTTCCATAGAGACGAAATAGAATTCAATTGAAAATAGACCATTTGAAAACTACAGCCATCAGTGAGTAACATCGCGGTGCAAATCGGATAAGTCAATTCGTCATAAATCGTGAACCCTTGATTCTGTGCCTGCGCCATTGTCCAAATGAAAGAAGCTAAAAGTGCTTCACTCAAGTAATATCGATGCACGATTCCTGGATGATCACGGGAAAAGTCCAGCAATACTCTTTGACTGAGGTTTGTATTGATTACACCGAGAACACTAAATCCACAGGGATCACCGGTTCTTATGTGATTTGTGCCCCAGAAACCAGGAATATTACGTAAGTACTCAGAACTGACTCGTGAATATGCAAATGGAACATTTTGGAAAAAGTAAAAATCTTTCGATTCCATATCAAAAGTTTTCGGGTGGTAATTATAGATGGGAAATTGAGAACCATCATCAACAAAAAGAGAATCGGCTTTATTGACAAACTAAACAATTGAACAATAGGGAATTAATTTTCAACCTCTCTTAACTGTTATTAAACACGATAACCGTGTTAGTTAGTAAGTTATATTTAATGCCCAATAAGATGTTGAATATGATTTTCGAGGTTTCTTAAGTTTCTAATATACTTTATGGCGCTATGAAGTCCTTAGATTAGTATCAATATAAAATATGAAAAATCAAAATTTGTAATTTGAAAAATATATCGCTTGTTTAAATATAATAAAGCATATTGATGGTTGGTAAGGAAGTTTTTGAAAAATATATAAAAATGAATTTTGCAGTAGTTTTTTGTTTTCTTTTGCGATAATCAATTTAAAAAGGGACATTTTATTGCCCTTTAAAATAATATACAAGAAAACTAACCTATAATAAATGTGTGTGTGTGATAGCCAAAAATGATATTAGACAGGAAATTATACTAAAGGAAGATAGGAAAATTTCACGCAAGAAAAATAAATGCCTGTACAGAATCTCGGTTCACAAAATTTCTATAGTAAAAATTAGTGATAATTAGACAATAAATTGCGCATAATAAATTATGGATATTTTTGATGCCATTTATAATGCATCTACAGCATTAACTATCCCACACTGAGGAAACCATTGAAATGTGCAAATTTGTCTTTTATATTTAGTCAACTTGCTGAAATTATTGCAGAATATTTACTGGCGATAATAAATGAATAATTGAAAGTGTTTTTGGCAGGATTAAAAATGGGATAAGACTAAAAGTATCCTCTCTTCAATGTCGTTCAATATTCGACATACTGCTATCTGTCAATAAGTCGATGAAGAGTTCCAGAAGCCCAATTACGGAAATCTAATTAATTATTACCACCATATGAAAAGATTATTCACAAAAATGTTTATTGAAAGAAGAAATTTTAGATAAATGGTAGATATTTTATATTTAAATAAATAAATAGATGTCTTGCTTTGATTTTGGTATAAATTCAGAACTTCTTAAAATTCATAATAAATAAATAAAATTTATATTTAAATTGATTTTCATTAAAATTCTTACTTTAAAAAGCATTTTAATAATTCCCGGGTGCAATTTAATGTCCTCGTAAGTCCTATTAAATGTCCCTCTGCGTATTAATAATTGAATACTGCAGTTTTTATCTGACCAATCAAATTTCTTTGACAACATAAACATGAAGAAATATTGCAAATTGGAAGGAAATGTGAAAAAGAAGAAAATAGTCAAAAAAAAACTAATGGGAATATATTGAAATCAGAAAGTTGTCTGATAGTATAAAGATAAGCATCAGATTTCTTGCGCAAATAACATGACTAATAATACGACGCTATTAAGTTTCTACATATTTGTGTAGTTTGAGCAGTAGGAGTTACGAGGCCAGGAATCTAACAAGTATTCCTTTCATACACTTCCCTTGGAAAATTTGAAATGTTGAATATCTTTAGAGATTCAAAAGTAGTTTTAAAATTCAATGACATTTAATCATTAAATAGATTGCATTAATTTGATCAATGAGTGTAGGGAGTTTTTGGGAATTGTCAATTCACTGTACAGCAGATGAGTCTCAATAACTAATTTCTGTTGGACAACTATTACATAATTTGTTCAGTCGAGCCCGTTTTGAGATGACTATAGGTATTTGTAAGTATTTAAGTAATGTAGCACAAAGGACTACTTACGTCCTAATTATCTGATGGATTGAACAGGGATAACTGATATAATAAGGCGGCGTTAAATGAATTTTGTCTTGCAAAGTGGAAGGTAGCCCCAAAATAGTTTGGAACCTAAGACCTTGAACAATGTTTCCCAAACTATTTTTACTGTGCCACAAAAATTTACAAAATATCTAGGTCTAATATATTTTACATGCTGGTTTTCACGTGGTCTCTTGTTGTGATAACTTTGAAGGATTTTTGTAGCATTATAAATGAAGCTTGACTGCTGAGTCAAATGAATCAATTATCTACGATAGAAAATTTTTCCGAAATTTCGGTTTTCAATGTCTATTTTCTAGCGCAAAGCAATACTGGGATGATTTCAATAACTGCAATCACATTTTGAGCGCACAATTCAAGGTTCTTAAATACAATTTTATCAATTGCTGGTTTTAACACTAGATTTTACCAGCATATTTGATATACCTAGTTCTACCATATAAAATCCGTCATTTTGACGGGCTCGGAAGTTCTAGTGTTAAAGATGGCAATATTTTCATCATTATTATTAATCTAATTATTTTTTATTATTTTTATTTGTTATTATTATATTTTATTATTTCTTAATATAATTTTTTATTATTTGTTATTAATTTTTTACTAATAACTATTTATTTTATTACCATTATTTATTATCATTTACTTATTACCATTATTATTAATTATTTCTTAATATAATTTTTTATTATTTGTTATTAATTATTTACTAATATAACTATTAATTATTTTTAAAAATTATTAATAGTTTATTAATATAATTATTTTATTAACATTATTTATTATTATTTATTATTAATATAATTATTTTATTACCATTATTATTAATTATATCTAAATATAATTTTTTAATATTTGCTATTAATTTTTTACTAATAATTATTAATTATTTTAACACTATTATTTATTATCATTTATTTATTAACATTATTATTAATTATTTCTTAATATAATTTTTTTATTATTTATTATTATTTTTTATTAATATAATTATTTTATTACTATTATTATTAATTATATCTAAATATAATTTTTTAATATTTGCTATTAATTTTTTACTAATATAACTATTAATTATTTTAACACTATTATTTATTATCATTTATTTATTAACATTATTATTAATTATTTCTTAATATAATTTTTTTATTATTTTTATTTATTATTATTTTTTATTATTTGTTATTAATTTTTTACTAATATAACTATTAATTATTTTTAAAAATCATTAATTGTTTATTAATATAATTATTTTAACACTATTATTTATTATCATTTATTTATTAACATTATTATTAATTATTTCTTAATATATTTTTTTTAGTATTTTTATTTATTATTTTTTATTATTACAACTATTAATTATTTTTTAAAATTATTAATTGTTTATTAATATAATTATTTTATAACCATTATTTATTATCATTTATTTATTACCATTATTATTAATTATTCCTTAATATAATTTTTTTATTATTATTTTTTATTAATTTAATTATTTTATACCTATTATTATTAATTATTTCTTAATATAATTTTTTATTTATTATTATTATATATTATTATTTCTTATTATAATTTTTTATTATTTGCTATTAATTTTTTACTAATATAACTATTAATTATTTTATTACCATTATTTATTGTCATTTATTTATTACCATTATTATTAATTATTTCTTAATATAATTTTTTATTATTTGTTATTAATTTTTTACTAATATAACTTTTAATTATTTTTAAAAATTAATAATTGCTTTTTAATATAATTATTTTATTACCATTATTTATTATCATTTATTTATTACCATTATTATTAACTATTTCTTAACATTATTATTAATTATTTTAAATTTATTAATATTATTTTAATATTCTTTTATTTTTATTTGTTATGATTATTAATAAAACTTTAAAAATATTTTTATCGGTAGCGGAATTATTTATATAAATATAATTTAAAATAAATAACTATGTAAGCCGATTTCCGCAATATTTATTCATAAAATGCAATACGAAATATTTCAAACTAAACTAAGTCCTGATCACTCACAATACAAAATCTTATTTGATTGACCTTTCTTTCCCACAAATGATTTCAATAAATTATGTGATTAAATCAATTTTTTAAACATTTAAAATTTTATTTGCCAACATCTCAATATGAATAAATCCAAATAAAATTATTTTTGAGTCTGATGAATCTAGTCAAAAGTTGTTTTTGTTTTGGAAGTTTTAGGATTATTTTTCGTAATTTTTGCAAGTGTTATTGCTGCAATCTGGACATTTAAATCCCATGGCAAGTAGATAAGTCATTTCGAACAGCAGATGTCCTGAAAGCTCTAGATACAACAGATGACAGCAACAGTGAGGGGAGAAGCCTATGACTTGTGGCATTGATGACAGCTTGAATATCTATGATATTTTACCATCAAGAGGCTTCTCATCTTAACATCTACCGTCTTTTTTGTTAGAATACTGTAGAGCATGTCTAGCTGAATGAAATGATATATAATATGTGTATCCTGGTATTCAGGGCTAAATTTACCAAAAAAAACTTGGCTGTCATTGCTAAATTTTGATTTTTCGACATTTGGCCTGGATGGCTGGTGCTGATTTTGATATACTTTGCGGAAATTGACTTACACTGTTATTTATTTAAATTCTGCTTATTATTATGATTATTATCAATATTATTATTTAATTAATAATAATATTGATAATAATAATATTAATGCATTAATAATATTAATAATATTAATGCATTAATGTTATTGATTCAAATATTATTATCAATAGAATTAATCCAATATTCATCAAACCATTAATAATAATTCATTTAAAGAAATTTGCCTTAAGATTCAGCTGTTATTTACCTTATATGTTTCTATCGCTGATGTCAATTGTATTATAAATTTTCAAGCCGTAAAGTTATAGAAAAAGACTTTATCAGGGAGAAATAACTTAAACTATCAATTCTACTAGAGTACAAATAGAGAATGGATATTGACAAATATTATGGGGAAAAAATGAAAAATAACTTCTTTTAGGGGGTCACGTGATCTCAATTGCCAAGCCAATTCTGCTCGCATGCGATATTGAATGCATCCTTCAGCACTTTTAATATGCTCAACAACTTTCAGTTCATCGTAACAACTTCTTTTAATAAAAGTTTCTATTTTCGATGTTGGAGCAGTCTAGAATCATAAATACGAATAAATGAATGCCACAGCTATATATACTATACAAGTGTATAGAAAGATTAAAACCAAATAAACAGTTATACAAATTTCTGCGCATTTTATCGTTTTAGTATGTACCAATAAAAGATTTATAATGTTTTTGTTTGTATATTAACAAATTCGAATACAAAATAAAAAAAATGCCGTAAAAATTAATTTTAGTTCAAAAAGCAAATTCAGATTAAATAAAAAATCAATATTAATTAATTAAAAATTTGAAGAATCAATATTAATTATTATACGATTTAGAAAATCAATGTTAATTAATTAAAAATTTGAATAATCAATAATAATTATTTAACGATTAAGAAAGCCAATATTAAATGAATAAAATCGAACAATTCGATGGAAAAGATCTAATTCAACATTGTGCTGAGATAGATATATATTACCCAGGTCTAGCTTTTACCTCAAAGTCTTGAATATGTTCAAATGACCAGTAAAACAGATATTATAATATCATAAACTACATATCACTTAATTGGACAAATAAATTCATATTTTGAATAGATTGATTTTTACTTAAGATTTATTTTCAACAGTATCGATGCTGAAATATTTCTTCAAATTAATAGAGATATTCTATTTTATATTTATTACATCACTATTGCATCACTTACTGTATAATTTTCAAATATCTCTTTGTTATATTTACTTCTCATTATTGAATCCATTAATTGTATAACAAAATCATTAGATCGACTTTTGTGACCTTCCGCGTCATAACTTGTCAAATACGGTCGATTTTGACTAAAATAATTATCAACGTGAAATTTCAAGAATTCCGAAGCTGATTTAATACTGTCTCCTGATATATCGTTAAAACTATCTTTCACCGAATCAGGAATCGAATAAGCAATTTTTGTTCTTGTTAAAAATTGTGCAAATTCTAAAGTTTCTGGAAATCTCATTGGGACGTCTAAAGTATGGTAATACATGTTATATTCTGTCCAGCTCATTGAAATAAGTTTATCAAAATAACTTGGTATAGATTGTAAATGGATTATTTCATCATACCTAATTTCAATAAACAAATTGTGTAAATTTTAATTTCTACCTTTTCCAACAATCACTAATTGGCATAGATCCCCAATTTCCAGGTGGATAATGAGTCAAACGATCAACGACCACTTTATGTGGTCCAGCCATATCAGTATCATAATAAAGTTGAAAGAAAGGAAAGGTTTTAGATCTTAATTTGGATAAATAATTTGGAGGTCTGCGGCTCAATAAAATACTGGACAAATTATAATGTCGCTTAAAAAATTGTGATAAAACTGAATAATGATTCTTTATTAAAATGTTCATCTTAAAATAACTAATTTTAATTAAATATCAACGTGATTGAATATTTAAACAACCAAGAACTATTGAAGTCAAAAATAACGGTTTATGAATAACTTTATTTTATAGGTTATTTTAAAGTGTAGTAAAATTAAATCTGACATTTGAACTTTGAACTTATTAATTTAAAAGAGCAACTTTAGTATATAATACATAATGCTTTGTGGTTCTTCTAATTTTTCTGGATGAGAGTGTGAAACCTAATTTATTAAATCTAAGACTTTGAATTTATAACTTTATGAAAAAATATTACAATTCATAAACTTATGTGATTTTAAAATTATTATTTAAACTTAATTATTTAGCCGAAATTGCTGGGTACATGACAAGGAAAAGAAAATTCAATAATGTATATGTAAAAAAGCTTCTAGGGTCCTTACCAGGTAAGAATAAGAGATTATGCCATTAAGTACCCGACACAAGTTACCTAGTATTGTGTTAGTGGATTGCCGTCACCATGAGGTTAGTCTTATTATCAAGACTCGATTCTATAATGTGTTGGGCTAGTACAAGGTTTTGTTTAAATGGATTGGAAACAGCACGCAAACATAACATGCAAAATTTAAATCGGACCCATAAACATCAAATAACCACCTCAAAATGCGAGAAAACACATAACTAAAAATATAAAATGAGAAAACATAAAAGTAAATTTAAATATTAACAAATGCACCAAGATCTACACGAATTGACATAAAAATAGCATAATAACAAAAGATTTGACCGAAAATTGACAATTTACGGAAAAAGAAAAGAGTTAATGGATAAATTGAATAAAAATAAAATAATTTTAGTCAGAAATGATTAAAATAAAAAGTTAATGGGTAAATTTTCAAAGAAAATCGAAAAAATAATAAAAATTAGAAATAAATTAGACAAGTAATATCAAGGTCAAATTTTGTTTTATCTCAAGAAAATTAACACGCAAGGTTAGGGTCACAGAACAGGTATATATACCAATCCATTTTCACAGAATGAACACACACTGTTCACTCAGTGAACAAATTTCTCTTCGTTAGAAATTTATAATTCAAAGAAGCAACTCTCGGCAATTGTTTCCACATCGCGAAATCAAGCAACTTATATGTAAGCTCTACTTGATCGTATGTGTGGAAATCTTTTGTCGTATGTTTGAATGTATGAACCGAACTAATGGAAAAACCATGATGTAGTTATTTGAAAATATATGTATTCAGAAAAATAATTTTGTTAACATGTCGAAATTTTTCTGGCCCACAGCCACACAATATGCAAGTCATTAAACTCAAATATAACTAGTCACACTGTGTAAGTGTGGTTTCTTCGCTATAGTGTGTGCCAGTGAGAGTTCCGTCGTGCGTAACGACGGCCTCGAACGTAAATATTATATTTGTTTATAGGGGCGGTGGGAAAATCGAGAACTAGTCTTTTGGCTTGCTCTCTTTCACCCATCTCCCGAAAATTCGACCTAAAATCAATTCTATACATCGGCTAAAATGATCACACCGAGTAGTCCAGTGGGCACTCGTAAAATCTAATATAAACACAGCTCCTTAGGATTAAAATGGAGAGGGTCAAGAGGTGGAAACTCGATATCGATGTGACGAAAGTAATTCTGACGAAATAATTAATTTCAACATAATAATCAAAAATATTAAGTCTAACGTAAAAATTAAAGAAAAATAACCCAAACGAAAATAATTAAAGAAAGTAAATATAACGAAATTAGTTAAAGATGTTAAATGTAATAAAATTTAAGCCAACGAAATGATTAAATATACTAAAGATGGCGAATATAACTTAAAGTACTAAAGTAACGGAGAACGATTCTAATTGATCCAGGAAATGAAAGTAAACATAAATTATCAACTGTAAACAGGGTTTAAGTTATTAAAAGCGACGAAAACCATCATAAAATAGTAAAATGATTAAATAATGCAACGTAATTATAGTTATTAAGAACAATGAAAGAAAAAGGACGGAAAGGGTCTAAAAATTAAGGCTAATGCAAGTGATTTAACGGGTAAAAGCTTTCGGAGGTGGTTAAATATATTAAAGTTGAGGAAAGTAATTATATATGTTGATGTCGACGCAATGAAAGTAACTAGAGATGAGGAACAATAACAAAAATATGCATGGAATAAGTTAAAGGTGATAGATACGAGTAACTATAATTAAATCGGATATGTAAATTAGATGTAAGCAAATATGACATGGTTAGATGAAATCAACGACACTTGGAGAAAACGTAGCTATGCTTAACTGCCCGTTAACCAAATGTAAGCAAACAACGCAACATAACGACCAACGAATAACTTCAATGATCAGCCATTAGAATATTCCAATAAATGATAAACATAAATAAAGGTGACAAAATATGAGGGACGTAAATAAATATAACGGTTTGGTATTACTAGACTTAAGGAAAGTTAATTAAATGCAGAAAACATAGACACAAGTATTGCAGATAATTAAAATGATTACAACGACGAATAGTAGCAACGCAATGACATTCAGACAAGTAAGCTCAGAAATGTGCATGGTAACTGACGGAAAGACGACTCTAAACCCTGTTGTTGGGCCAAAACGTAAACGGCCTTCAAAATGTTTAAATGGATCAGAAACACACACGCAAACACAACACGCAATTTAAATAAAACCTCAAAACACCAATTAAACCATATAAAATCTGAGAAATAAAAGAATTAAATATAAATTAAGAAACATAAAAAATAAAATAAAATATTAACAAAATGCACCAAGATCCGCACGATATCTACACAAACACAACAAGAAAACACAACAAATTCGACGAAATTGGAAAAATCAATTAAAGTTCATTAAAGCAAGATTTAAATCGGAAAATTTGAATTAGTGATAATTCAAATAAAATTCTAAATAAAAAATTATTAAAATAAATCAAAAAATAATAAAAATAAAATATAGAATTTGCTAGAAAACAACAAGGTCGAATTTTGTTTTACTACATCAAATTTTACACACCAAAAATTTAGGTATATATACTGATCCATTTTCACATTAAAGTTAACCTTAAAAACCATTTTTAAGACTAAAAACTATTTTTGAAATTACTCCGTGTTTTCAAATTATTTGAATCTTTTAAATCTATTTTCAGAATTTTTAGGTGAGAATCATTGATTTTGGAACCCTCTTTCCACGCCCCGTGTCTTGCATCTCTGTAGAGCTCTGCTCGGACGTCGGCGTGGGAGGAGAGGCATTTGGTTTATTATGTGAATGTATGCTAATTTTTATGAATTGGAAGGGTAACCTGTTATATTTTTCTTATAATTAATAAACTTTATTATGTATAATGTGTTTCATATATATCTATAATTTGTAAAATTAAAATATGTCGAAATTTTTCCGGCCCACAGCCGAAACATAATGCAAGTAAATAAAATCTACACACAATTCAGATTCGTGTAAGCGCGTGGAATATCGCCAATGATCTGTGCCCGTGAAGACCCGGCGTGCGGAACGCAGAGTTGGATCGTCAATATTATCCTTATAGATGAAAGGAGGAATAAGGGAGAAGTCATCTGATTGCTTCCTCGTTCCTCGTTTCTGTAAACTCGACTTAACTCATACTACACATGGCTCAAAATCATCTACACCGAGTAGTCCAGTGGGCACTCATTAAATATAATATGAACACATTATGCGCCTAAGGTCTATTAACGGGGAATGGCACGGGGAATGAGAAAAACAAAAATCAAATCGTTGATATTAATTAATAATTCGGAATAACTTAGATGAAAAATATTAGTACAATTAAATTGAACTTGTCTTTCGAACAGATTGGTGTAGCTGTATTTTATTAACTTAACCCAATGTAGCTGTTAATCAAATTTGAAGTAACGATTTAGTTAATGAGAAGCAGAAATTAAAGTAATGCGAAAATTCTATCACTTGGATTAATTATTGAGTAAAAATGTGTAATTGTAATTGTAAGAAAAGGATTAAAATTCAAGTAAACATCGATTGGAATCTGTTAAATTAATTGTCAAACGAAACCGAGATAACTCATTGATTTAACCAACGTTGAGACAACGATCGATGAAAACTTGAGGAAGATTAAAACAAATGATTATAGTTAAAGGTAAAGTGTTATCGAGAGAAATTTTTGTGATTACCTCATGATAAGTCATTTAAATATCAGTGAAAATTTTTGAAGGAGAATGTCAACCATTAACACTCAGGAATTAGGATAAATATTAAACTGAATTAAATCGGTTTGATGGACAAGTTCTCTTTAATAATAATATAAATTTAATTAAACAATATAAAGACTATGGCAACCTAAACATCAAATATTATCGACTAGGATTTGAACCCGCCCAACTAATGTTGACGATGAAATAACTGATTCGAATTAATTATGATAAAATCCCTTATTACTTCAACTACAAGTTATTATAAATATATTAGAACGAAAAATTTTTTAAATTTATTATCAGTAAATTACCACTACTCGTTCACATAAATCCAAAATGATGCATAAGATATCCAAGAGATAAACGAAGTGGTTCAACAAAAAATTCCAATAGAAGTCGAATCAAAATTGAAATAAATCGATCCATCATATTGGCGAACCAGAAAACTCCCTTAAAAAAATATGCGAAAAAATTAAGTAATGAATAACATAAATTACCAGATGACCCGATCGCCACTTCTAAAACATTATCATCTTTACTGAAAAGATCCCTCGTCCCAATAGCACCAAATAAATAACTAGTCCAAAATCCCCGAACCACTGCAACTCGTCACAATGAACGTCGACCATGAAATGATTTGCAAAGTACCTAAAATAGATACGTAAATTATTGATTTGAGAAAATTTACTGACTTACAAATCGGCATCCACAATAATGTAAACATCCGCTACAGTAGCCAAATCATGAACGCCATACGTTTCCGGCCTATCCGGATATCCATAGTACATTCATTATGATCAAGCGTACAAGTATTTACTTATCGATCCGGTTCTAAAACTTAATAATGATCTTGATTAATTTGGTTTGTAAATAATAATCATTAAGATTATTTCTTCTTAAAATTTTTTTTTGAATTTAATTTAGTTCATAAATAATAGTCAGTAAAATTGTTTCTTCTTAATTTTGTTAACATTACTTCTTCTTAATTCTTTCGGATTTAATCGTCGCAGTACTATTTAGTTTGAGTGATAAAAAATTTTTATTATACAAGCATAACTTAACCGGTCGCCCACTTAATTGGCATATACAAGGTCAAGACATCTAGTAGACGTTCAAACGAGTATCTATTTTAATGTTGGAGAATCACTGATAACCGAATGAGACAGGAAGACAAATGATTTTTCCACCGACCCCTCTTCAAGTTCTGAGAGTTAAGATACTTTGAAGTTAAGATACCCCAGTTCCGTCAAATTGATAAGCAACATTATTCACGTACCGAGTAAAAATAATTTTTCCTCCTTTCATTCAGAACTAACCGAGGCTATGCTCGAATTACCCGCCCATATAGTAGAACAATGGAGACAGGCATGGAACCGGGTGTATCAAGAACGGTACCCTTCCATGCCTGAAGATGACCAACTGGAAGATATAAACCCAGAAGAATTCATGCGGCAGTTCCGGAGGCCGTTCGACGAGCCTAACCCTTCTCAGGATATCTTGACTCAAGCCCAGGAGCTTCTGGAGGACCTCCTCCAACTCCAGCGTCAAGTCGAAGAAGATGTGGCAAGGGCCGCAGCACACCTGGCCAACGTCCAAGATGATCTGACGGCAGGACGGTTAGCCAGTAGATACCCACCCTCACCAAGGCCAGTTAGAAATCTTAAAAGGCCGGTAATCGTGATCCCTGGTTACTCGCCAGAAGAAGGGATCAAGCGATTTTTCGCTGACGATTAATTCTTGTTGTGATGATTTAAATATTAGTATTACAAACTATTTGTTCTCTTCTATTATTATCATAACTTTCATTTTAAAAATTTGTTTAAATAAAACCATTCATGTTTGCATTAGTCGCCATCCAATTCATTCGTACTATTTTAGAAATGGATCCCATAAAGTTACTACAAAACGAGTTAACTCGAACACAACAGGCAAACAATGACCTCCACGATCAACTCTTACACCTGGTCCGGGAAATGCAACAACTCAAGGCTACGTGGGTAAACCCCACTAAAGTCAAGCCGTTATATCAAAAGCTAGCCGCGGCCCAGAAGGGGTGGGCCGAAGAAAGACAATTGGTGACAAGTTTGAAGACCCAAATCAGGGGGCTAGAGGTAGCGCTGTCAGCTAGTCAAGAGGGGGCAGCGGTAACCTACCCTCTAGTTTTCGCCCCGGCTCAATTAGCGTACCGTGAGTCGAATCCGACCCCATCCGCAATGCCAACCCCTGTCGAAAACCCTACTCCAACAATTCCTTCAACATCCAGTCGACGACCGGGTCGCAAGGAGCGAGCAAAGCGCCGAGCCGCTCGACTCTCAAATCAATACACTTCGTAGAGAAAGAGACTATTGTTAATTTATTGTTTTCTGTACATCTCCCATTGCATTTCTGTACCAGTAATGTTTGTTTTTCTAAATAAAATGATATAATAATAACATTGTGAAGAATTAAATAAAACCACTATTATTTTGTCTTCTCAAACTGACGCCGACAAACCAGCTGGATAGACGATAGAAAGTTAGACGCAAAGGGACCATTAAATAAAAGCGAGCACAGGTCTTCTATCGACAGCTCGTGAACCCGAGGATTGTCCGAGCAACTATAGTATTAGCTAATGATACTCAATTTTTGCGGGCAGTCAACCACTTGAACGCATTACCAACGTTGCCTATCAACGGGTGCCAAGTGGCAGATAGCATCTTTTTGTATGGCGTTACGGGGCAACCATGGAATAATTTAAACAAACATCGAAACCCTGTAACCCACCATACAAATTTGGGGGCTCAGCCGGGATTGAATGATCTTCTTGTACAAGAACCTAAGCAAACAAACTGACATGAGATTATGTTAAAGTTATATAGATATCAATCAATACTTGACAACACAACACCCTTGTAAGAGACCAACGACACTCACAAGACGCATAAGCTAACAACATAGAATTAAAAGGGCAAAATGCGGGATAAAATGAAATGGGGTAAGTAAGGGAAATAACGACAAACGGGAAAAACAATAGAACAATAATAAAATAAATTACAACGGGGAATTATAGTAATTAAAGTAGCAACTTATTAAAACAAAATACTAAACTGAGAGTTGAATGAATAACATACGATTTAGTTAATTAGTATTTAAATAAACTTAATGGGTAATCAAAAGAGATTTAATAATTTTAGAAATGGAACCAACAAAAATAATAGAGAAACTAAAAGGGATTCTAAACATCGAAAATAACAATCTTGAGGAACTAATTAATAAACAAAAGTTAATTAAACGAGCTAAAGAGGATATATCAACGATTTCCAACCTATATTCCGACGAACATTGCATATTGATAAAATTGATTGATATTGATAAAGACGTGACAACGGAAAGAATATACGAATTTCTATCTATGAGATTGGAAATAACCAAATTCGGAAAAAGCTGGCACAAATTAATGGAAAAAGTCAAAAATATCGAAGACGAAATTACAACAACAATGAGAGAGCAAACCAAGGCTTATTTGGAATGTTATGCGTGCAAAACAGAGGAAGCACGAGTAATGGTGATACCTTGCGGACACCTGAGTTATTGTTATGGATGCGCACAAGAGTCGCACTGCATGTTATGTCAACGAAAGATTAAGGAAAGACTAACTGTTTACTTTCCATGAATTGTAATGATATGAAATAAATGTGTATCGTTCATTATTCGAATTATTATCAGATGGGGAAATAAACGAATTTGTGTAAAATAACGTAAAAATAAATATGCAGTGTTCGTAGATAAAATAATAAACCGACAACGATAAATAAAGGTAATAGACCGAATACATGAAAGCCGAATTAGGGAAATAATTAAAAAACATGCACAGAGACACAAATATTGGACGGAAAAATTTCGACAACCAACTTCCTAGAGTATAATTCTTTTTGTTTTATTGATATTATATTTATCGATACTATATGGAGATAGGACGAGGAAAAAATGGTTAAACCCGAGCTATCTAATGATAGTACGCTCACCCAAAGGAAACCCTGATCAACCCTACTGAGAAAGGAACTGGTAGGCCAAGTCGCGTATGTCAGCAAGTAACTGGCGAGAGATTGATCACCTCTTTTGGGGAGCTTGCTGATGCGATTACCACAAATTTTGAAGGGGGGAGTGAAGAGATAGACCGAGAGGTGAGAGAAAGAGAGTACACGGAACAGAATTAATAGTTTTGATTAAAGGTACCTAGAGATGACTTCTTTTTCCCTAGCTGGTGGTGAGGCACCAGAGGACAGCTACGGACTGTCGTGTTCAGGTTGTTATCAGCCAAGGGACTGATGGCGCTGAGCCGTTCGATACAAAAACCCGGATCACACACCGAGTGTCGAACGATTTTTTTATTGCTGGGGAGGAACTCGATACAATAACCCGGATCCCACACCGAGTATCGGGGGCCAAACGGTAGGTGAGATGTGAACTAACCGGTAAATGGTTCATACTCAAAATGTCCTACTAAGGTCAGATAAGGGCGGCCGAATTGAGCCGGGAAATCTGACAGGTCAGATAAGGGCGGCCGAATTGAGCCGGGAAATCTGATTGCAGAGGCGGGCAGGGATTAGAAATTTTCCGCGCCTATATTTAATCGCTTCCTTTTCCTTTCACTATTCGGGAAATCAAGTAAACCGCTTTTGGAACTTGATTGAACGTCTAGGCATTTCCATACTTTTATATTCTTCGAGGTACACAACCCGGATCCCACACCGAGTACCGAGGGAATGTTTTTTTATTGCCCAGCGAGGAGTTTGGTACAATAACCCGGATCCCACACCGAGTACCAAATATCCGAATGGCGGTGAGTAAAGCGTAACCGGAAGAATGCGCGGCCAAAAGACGCCATGGCTTGAGAGTCAGTGTGAGGCCTCAAACATACCCAAAAGTCACTGATGAGCTCAAGTCCGGTGAAACAATGAGAGATAATATGAATAAGATGAATATGAAAATGAGTAAAGATGAAATCGACAGAATATGATTGGATTAAACAGTAAAGACGAGATGTAATTATGATTAGATATTAGAGGCCATAGAGTGCCGGATAATTATGATTAGATATTAGAGGCCATAGAGTGCCGGATAATTATGATTAGATATTAGAGGCCATAGAGTGCCAGATAAGATATGATATGAGTAGAGATGAAATATGAAAATGAATAGATATTAAGGTCACAGATGACCAGTAAACGAGTTAGAGCCGAAGGCCGAAGAGCCAACGGAAATTATAGAGGGCATAGAGCGCCAGCGATTGAGGATTAAGTAAATGAATTTTTTGGGAGACATAGGAAAAATAATTAATGGATTGATTGAGAATACGAATATGATGATTTTATATTATTGATATTATGATATAGATAATTGATACGACTATATAGATAACTGATAAGACTATATAGATAATTGATACGAGATTAATAGATAATTGTTACGAGGTATAGATAATTAAAAATAGACTTAAAATGAGGGGGGTGAGTCAGATGTAGAGGACCACCACGATAAATGCGAACAAGGGATAATAACGTATATAGTATGGTAAATGGAGGAGAAATTGGTATAGAGTATAGAATATTGGAGTGTTATTTATTTTTAGGAATCAATAGTCCAACAAAGCAATCCAAGTCAAGTGCAAAGCAAAGCAAAAGAGAAAATATTTCAGAGCAAACGACAAAGCAAGTGATAATAAAGAAACTTGAATAAACAAGAAGAAAAGAATTGGTAATAAACGTCAGAGTAGCTACGAATAATAAGCAACCAGAATTTCAAAGCAACCAAAGCAAGAAAAGAGAAACGAGAAAACCAGTCAAGCAGACGAATAACCGTAAACATTGATAACATCAGCAACCATACGAGAAGCAAAAGCCAAGAGAATAGAGAAAAAAGTTTATTAAAAACAGAAGAAAAGAAAAAAGTTCGTTACAGCAGAAGTGTCAACACCAGAGCATCAACTACAGCAGCAACAGGAACCGGCACAGATAGCGGATTGACCGATTTTGAATTTAATAGCAGCGAAGAGAACGAACTACGTAATATCGAGAACCAATTGGCAACAATAGAATCAGCGAACGAAGAAGAGAATCCAGACAACAATCTAAACATGACAACTTCAATAAACTCTCCAATTCCGGATGCAAATACAATGTTGAATAACAATAATGGGATGATAGGAGAATTCAGAGAAAAGTTTAGAGGAGAACCGTTCGACGGTAGTCTCAACAAATTGGATACATTCATAAAAGAATTTGAAGTGTATAAAAATATCTGTCACTGGACAGACCAAAAGGTAAAAGAGCGACTACCCTTGTATTTGAAAGGGAGCGCACAAGATGTATTCGTAGAGGAAGCGAGAGATATAACGAAACTGACAACGTGGACAGAGATTAAATAGTTCTTAACAAAGATATTCGGGATAGAGAAAAAGGGAAATAGGAAGATATTAGACTTCCTACATCGAAAACAAAGACGAGATGAATCGAATGCGGTATACGCATGCGAATTAAAGAAATTGTGTAAAGAAGCCTTCGGAGAAATAGATTTGCCCGAAGATAAAATGGTAGACGTCTTCATAAGAGGAATCAAAAGGGAAAACATACGAGCCAACCTTGGATGCTTGGCACCAGAGACGTTAGATAAAGCAGTAGAAATCGCAAATAGATGTGAAGCCCATCTGGGACTGGGATATCAAGTGGCGGTCTTGGCCACAGAACCAACAACGTCAATAGTCAATGTCAACAATCAAAACAACAATATCAATCCAGCTATGAATCAATTCATACCCAGAGCACAGCAGATGTTCAAGCCACCAGCAACAAGAAATCCAGAAGATAGAGGTAATAACCAAGTAAGCTATAATAATAATTTCAGGAACAAGCCAAACGCAAACGAACAATGCTCCACATGTCAAAAAATGGGACATCGATCAGAAAATTGTTTCCGAAATTACAATTGTCAAAAATGTGGTAGACGAGGACATACTGAGAGAATATGTCAACAACTTAATAGCAAAGCGTGTTATAATTGTGGTCAACAAGGGCACATCGCAAGGCGATGCAACATAAGAGGAGAGGCAAATCAACCAAGACCAAACAATAATCCGACAAGAAATCCACAAATTAACGTGATACAAGAAATAGACATGTTACGGGAAACATTACAGCGAATGCCCATGGAATTAAAAGAGATGATGCAACAGATGCCCGCCAATATACAACAACAACGAATCAACGTAATGAGAAGCAATGAGGAGATTCAAGAGCTGCGAACCAGAGAATATCAAGAGCAACAACAAGCTGAATGGCAAAGACTTCAAATAGAAGAAGCCCAAGAAATCCAGCAAAGATGGGAAAATCGAAAACAAACCCCGAAAAGAATTAATATGATGAGGATGGAAATTCCAGATGAAATTCACACTGCGGAGCAGTGTGTTGAGAACGAAGGGGGAGGAAATATGATAACTGATAACGAGAAAACAGTTGAACTGAATACGATGGAGAAAATAGAGGCCATCAAAGAATTTACAGAGGAGGAAAAACAGAGACGTCGACAACTAAAAGAAATGACAACTGAGAAATCAGACGAACCAGAAACTCAAGAGAGTAATCGAGCAGAGATGATGATAACGGAAGATCAAAACGAGGAAACACTAATGTACGAGATAGATGAACTCGAAAATGAAATTATGACACAAACAATAGAGAGTACACTCGAAAAAATAAAGCAAGAGGAAGCTTTAGAACAAGAGGAGGATCAACTAAAAGAAAAAGAAGCAATCCTAAACCAAGAGAAAGCGGAACTAAGAAAGAAGGCACTAATATTAAAAATAGACGGAGCGTTGAAACATTTGGAACAAGAACAAGCACTAGATCAAAAAATAGAAGTGATGGCAAAGAAAGTGCTATCACAGGAAATGAAAGAGCCAGAATTAAAACTGCAAAAGGATGAGCAAGAAGCATCAATGTCGAAAGAAAAAGAGATATCAGAACCAATAATAACAAAAAATCGAATCCAGAGGATACTGCTACAAAAAATAGAAACAAGAATCAGGAAAGAAAAGCCCACGTGGAATGAAGCTCAAATCGAGAACAGAATAAAAGAGATATGGTTCCAAACAAAAGGACCAACAAAGATAGTGAAAGAGGAGGAACAACCACATATTAATATGTTGAGACAAATACCAGACGATCAAACAGATGAAGATGAAAGTGAAATAAGCAGTCTGGGGGGAGAAATATTTCAGTCATGCGAGGAAAACAAACCATGCAAAGACGAATCAAAATCCGAATTAGAGGAAATGGAGACGAACGTGCCAAGAGAAGATGAAACCGAGATATTAAAAGAAATTAATGAAATTGTAGAAGAAGTAGATCGAAACCAAATGTTCCTAAACCTCAGAGATACAACCGCATACAGCAGAATAATGAAATTGATTGCGAAAGGACATCAACAAGATAACGGTACATTTACAGCATCATGGAAAGACATGATAAAAAAGTACCAAGAGAATCTGAAAGAATATGATAGAGAAGAGTATCAGGTAATTATTGATTTTCCAGAGATACCAAGACAGATAATAGCCACAAGAGGCGAGAGCACAAACGAGTTGTACGATTGGGTAGTGGGAAAATTAGGACCCAGTTATAAAAATAAACCTTTATATTACCAAGGAAGGAAAATAAAGCGAGATATACACCTTGTGGATGCTCTAATATGGCCAAAAGGAATAAATGTGGTAACATTACACAAAAACGAAACTGAGGAAACGACAGCAGAAATATGGCAAAAAAATTCATATATTATATGCTAAAGAAATAAAACCTGGATTAGAAAAAGAGAGACAAAAGATAATGAGACAAAACCAGATAAAAATGACAGAACAAGCAATAGATCAAGCCAGAAAATATATTAATCGATTATCGTTAACGAGACCGATTTCCATGAAAATATTTGTAGAAGCCGTACGAGATACAGACATAATGAGATTCGATAATGAGAGAACAGATGAGTTGATAGCCAAATATGGAGAGCACCAAAGAGATATGAGAGGAGATGAACCAATAAAGCTAAGAATAAAGCTACCAAATGATGAAATAAAAGAAATACTAGTAGATCCCGATTGTCAAATGCACGAATTATACCGACGAATAAACAGAGAAATCATCCAACCAATAATCGAAAGTAATGACGATGGTATGGTAGAAGACGTGGCAATAATGTACCACAAACGGCAAATAAGTCCGCGAGAACGAACCCCGATATACGAATTAGGTATATGGGAAGACGGACAAACTATTAATATCATAGCCATGGATGAACCAGAGAGAAAAAAATACAACAAAAAAGGAACAACAGATCCAAGAGTTTCAGGAGGAAATGAAAAGAAAGATGGATCAAATACTAACCATCTACCAACTATGGAGACAAGATACGAAATTAAGCACAAAATTACAACCGATAGACGATTCGAGATGTCGATCAACACCATGGAAAAAGGTGTATGATGAAAAGACGAAGGAATGGAAATGGAAAATGGAGAGAACCGAACCAAAGTGGAGAAAATACGTACCAGGAGAAGCGCCGGAAGACGCAGCTAACGAAATAACCTTAGAGTTATATGAAGATGAACCATATGAAAATCTACCAGAGGAAATGATAAATGAAATGGAATGGCAACCAGAAGAAGACGAGGAAATAAACGATAGAGCTCGATTAGCCCCATACACATGGAAAATAGGTGGATGGGCTGAAAAAGTAAGATCGGCTGAGGAAGAGAAAATCATCGGTATTACAAGCCATCAATTCTATACAGAGATCGGAGGATACCGGATGAAACTGAGAGTGTACCCAAACGGAGACGGGGTTGGAAAAGGAAAATACTTATCAGTGTATTTTCTATTAGCAAGAGGCAGATATGACGGCAAGTTAGAATGGCCATTTAATCGAAAAGTCACAATTTCAATCGCTAAACCCGGAAAATGGGAAGGGCGACACAGCGAAAAACTGGGAGTAGACCCAAGATCTATGATAAGCCAGAAGCCAAAATCCACTGAAAATGTTGCAGGAGGAGTACCACAATTTCTGTTGAAAAAATATGTAACACCTCAATTTGTAAAAGATGATACGATATACATCACGATCGAAGTAGAAACAGAACGGGAAATGAAATTGCGAATCCAACAAGAACAAGCGAGACCGCGAATTAGCGTACTCGAGAAACGAATTCCAGGAATAAAATACTTGCCCACAGATATAGACGATCCTGTGGAGGAAGGATTAACACGATTAACAGAAACGCAAAAATGTAGAGAGCTAGCAGCGATATTGAGAACCGGAGCCAAAAATCAAAGACGAACTGTAACAGATTTAGCAAAATGGATAATCGATTCCTGTAACAGAGTGGAGAACCTGCGAAATATAGTAAAGGAAATAGAGGAGTACCGGAGAATGTATGCGTGGTACCCAGAGCAATTCCGAGAAATTATCCGAAAATGGAAACACACCGAATGGGCAGCCGAAACGATAGAAAAGTATAGTTTAAAAATTATGACGCCAGATTTCGAACCAATTGAAAGAGAATTTTATATCACTGCCAAGGTAAGTGAGGTGAAAAAGAGAATACCGTATGAACCGCCATTTCATTTACAATACGAAGGACGATCATTAGATGACGATCTTGAAATTGGAGTTACGCAAATGCAATTGGGATTGATAAATATATTAACAGTAGCAAAGATCGCGGGTAGAGAACTCAATAAAAGAGAAATCAAAACGAAAACGCCAATAGGGCGACAGGAAAGTCTAAATACGCCAGAAGTTCCACCTGCAGCAGATGAAGTAATCGTCATTACAACAGGAGATGAAGAGATACTAAATGATCTAAACGATATCGTGGATGAGGAAACAACCCGGAGAATACCGGAATCAAGAGATTTGTTCATGACAGAAAACGAAGATGATATGATAGCAGATGAACCAGATGAGCTAGTATGTGGTCAAAGACAACCAGTCGAAATTATAGAGCCAGATACCGAAGAGGAAAACAAACAGAAAGAGAGAAGACGCCGAAGCTCGACAGGAGACGAATGGGATAACTGGATAAATGAACGAGGAGCTACAACATCCAAAGAAACAGCAGACGAACAACCCAAACGAAAAGAAACAGGCACGACAATGGAAAAGAAATCTAGAGGACGACCAAAGATTGATAAACCAGCTCCAGAAAGGAAAACTAAAGAACAAATGCAGATGGACCAATTGACAACGAAATTAAACAAGCTTAGCCAAGTAACAAAGCAGTTACAAGGAAAATTAAAAGGCCAAGAACAAGGAGCAAAATGGATCAACAGATTGATAACTGATATGCTGGGATTAGCAAATCCAGAAATAAAGAGAAATTTGAAACTTAATAATATCGGAGCAGAAGCGAAACAGCTTTGGGCAGCAATAAAGCCAATAATAAATAAAATCATGGATAACAAGGTACGAACCACAACCAAAGATCCAGAGGAATTATTGTTGATAATAAATCACCTAACAAAACGATCAGACGACCCAAATAGATATTTGGTAGGAATGGCTTATCTAATGTATAATACGATAGTGATATACAGAAAGCGAACTCCAAGATACAACCCAAACGGATACGAATTCGCAATAACAGACATTATCAGGAAAGTAATTGAACCATTCATCTTGACTCAAGGTGGATGGCAAGCCTTTATAAATCTAGTAAGCAAAGATGATCAAACTGAAATAATGCAAACAAAGTTGAAAGAGTTATTAACAGAATTCGAAACGACAATTAATGCAAGCGACCCAAAGACAGCCAGAAAAGGAATGAATGCGATAATCACTACAATACTCATATGGATGATGTGCGTAAAAGGAGTAGAACCGTTTGTAGTATATGATTGTGATAACATAAAGATTGGTGATAAATATTCACTAAAAGAAACGGAAGAGTGCAAAGCTGCAAACCCCGGTAAATTGCAGACGACGGCAACAGCAGTATCATATAATGCATACCAAGAAGTAGATTTCATAAAAACGGAAATCAAGGAATGTTCAGTAACAAGGAAAATCGTAGCATTTCATTGCGGACATCACTCGCATTCAACAATTATAGAAGCGGGAACGGAAACAACAGTGGTATCAGTAACGCGGAACGAATGTGAAGAGGGATTCACGACAGGACGCATCTCAATAGCTGGAAGAGTAAATGTAGCAGCCGAAGAAGGAAAAATAAAAACTACCCGAGTATACGCTGCGGGGAGAATAACGGCTGGAGACGGAACGTGTCAAGGAGGAGAGTACACCTTATTGAATCAACTAGTCAAGGGAGTAGTAGTGATTGAAAGCTATCAAGTAAAATTAGAGAAATATCAAGGATATTTTGATCCGGACACACAAGCAATGAAAAAGTACCCTCAATGTTTAGCAACAGATAGATCATGCAATACAGGAATGTCAACGATCGTATATCACGCCGATACCAGAACTTGCAGACTCACCTTATTGAAAAGCGCAATATTTGATGAAGTACAAGGACGAGTGCACAGTGAGACCGAAACTAACACGCAAAAAAGCGCATTAGATGAAATACGAAGAACCGGAAGAATCGGAAAACCAACAATCACCACGACTATCGGATCAGAGGTCACGCCAACGGTAGTAATATCAACTGATACCACCATCGGAATGAGATTTATAAAAGGACGAATGGTGAGTAAATGTGACGAAATGGTAGCTAGTACAAATTATAAAGGAATATTCTTATCGCGAACAGCAATACCGAACGCAAAAGCGCAAATAGACCCCAAAGATGTGAAATTATATCTGTATATAAATAACAAGATGGATTTCTTATATCATAAAGGATTGGCATCAACAGAGAAAATATACTACGATCTAGTTAAAAATGACTGTATCTTGAACAGAGAAATATTAAAAACAAAGTTAGCAATGGCAATCACGAATCCAGACAATGCAATTCCACTGTTACCACTCCAAGAGGGATATTTTGGGAGAATCGTTGGAGAAGTTATGTACACATACAGATGTGAAAAGACAATCGCAAAATTGCCAGAGAATTCAACAATCCCCAGAGATAAATGCATAAACGAATTAGAGATAATGCATAAAGGAAAAATCAGATTCGCTCAACCAGTAACAAGGATGATAAATCCAGAAAAATTCGTACCTAATATGTTTAGTTGCAGTAACGTATATGGACCATTATTCGAGATAAGAGATGGAAGTTGGTTACAGTTCCCAACCCGAGTAATTGTAGCACCACCAAAAATATTTGGACTTACAGAATTGGCTAGCGAAGCAGAATTCAAACCAGTAGATATATCACAGAGTGGGATATACCAAACAAAAGATCTGGAACGAGCCAGAGAACATTTATTATTTCCAGCACAGAGGCAAGCAATACTATCTAATATTGTAACGATAACGGGAGGTAACAACTATGGAGAGAAACCCAACTACGAATTGCTATTATCACCAGATCATTTTCAACATGCTACAGCAAATATGATGAAAGCCATGTGGGGAAGATTCTTAATCTTCGGACAAATGATGGCAGGAATTTTAGGAATAATACTTATCATTCAAATCGTTAGAGTAATCTTAACACACTGTAGCATGTTCTCGATATTTACAAAAGGAGAGAAAATCAACTGGAAAATCGGCAATTGATTCTTACCGTTTTTAGCGAAAAACATGGTGTTACATGGACCTCAAAAGATATTCACAAGATACAAAGAGACTGTAGGCATTGTCTAACAAAATGAATGTACGATAGAAGAAATCGACGAAAATTTAAATAGCAATAAATGAGATTAGAAGCCGAGAAAAACCAGAATGAAGCGACAGAAACGAGCACTGAGACGATGGATAAGATTTCAGAGATGATGCAGCAATAAGCGACAATGACGAAAACAAGGAAGGGAACCGCAGATGCTAACTCAAGAGCAACTCAAACAATGGGAAAATCGAAAGACAAAACATGGTGCGAGTTTCAATCATCCACCACCAGTGATATGAATGCTCTAAAGAGAAAACAACACAAATCAGTTTAGAACGAACTGTACCGATACCAAGCACCCAAAACAATTACGAAAATATTTATCCCGAAGTACACATACGAACCCAAAATTGGGCGATTTAGTACCAGAACCAGCCAAGTCGAAGAAGTGTGATCAGGATCAGAACATCGAACATAGCTATGTTACACACACCTAGCTGGACCAACATTAACAGGTAACCATAGAGATAATGGCAGCTAGAAATAAAAGCCAATAGATTGATACGGGAGCAAACTCTCAGCAAAACAAATGGATAAAATACCCGGAGAGCTGGATGGCCATGTAATAGAGAAGCGTAACATGGACGTATAACTGCCAGCAAAGAGAATCAGTCGCAGTCATCTGGAAAATTGGTACAATAATCGATATAAAAAATGTGAAAATCATACTAATTTAGCAGTTATCAGGGTATTGAGTGGCGAGATGTATAATTTGAGAACAGATCTCATGCAGAATACTTTAAAGAGATAATAATAGGACCCTAAGGATCGATGGAGCTGAGAGATAAAACTGGACGAAATGTATGCTAAAATCAGAAGTGAATGCTCAGAGAAAATAACTAGTGCCAGGCGCACCGACAATGATATCGCTATGTGAAGGAACATAAAGGAAACTAGGGGAGAAATGATTTTCGAACTAATACAAATTTGAAGAGAGAAAGAACGCTTAGCCAGAGAAATAGTTATGTAAACATAACGAGTGAATCCGATCACTTACAATTTTGTACGAGGAAAAGACAAAGTACATTTACGAAAACGAAGATTGGGGAAATTAACACCATATGGACAGTGAAAACATTCCAACAACAAACCGAAGGAAACTGAGGAAAGAATTATGGACTATTGACAGTCCGCTACTAACGAAACGGAGAAAGAACAACTACAAAAACTCTAACGGATTTAAACATTATGCGATCCAGACTTAGAATCTCGAATACAAGCGATTTGTAAGACGAACATACGATACCATTAACAGATGAACCCCAAACGCGACTGACGGCCAATCGATCTGGAAGAAGGCTCAAAAATCAGAGCGAGAGAAGAAAGGTCAAAAGTGAGACGGGGAGTATCGAAACCAAGTTGCTCGCCAGGAATTTCCCATGTAGTCATAGGTAAAGAAAAAGACGGAACACAACGGTTCCTGTTATAGACTAGACGACATCAATGCAGGTAACAAAGCGAGATACATACCGAATTTACCCGACATAAATGAAAATTGTACAACGTTACACGGAGCAGCTTATTTGATCGTTTAGATTTAAAAAGTGTGTTATTGGCAGATCAAAGGTCAAGAGAGGAGGACAGAGGAAAACAGCTTTACAATCGAGAGAAAGATCATATACCATTCAAGAAATATGCCTTTCGACAACCACGCACCAGCTTCATTCAGAATGTATGAACTTCGTAAACTCATGCATTAAACAATTTAGGATATATATGGATGATTATATTGACTACTATTCTAGCAACTATCGACTACATTTAAAGATATCGCGTAACGTATTACACAGACTGAGACAATGGAAGTTAAAATTGAAAACCTCACAAATGCGAATGGGCAAAGGAAAAAGGTACCTTTTAGACTATTGTATGTCGGCAAAGCAAAGACGGATCCAAGAAACATTGAAAGATAGAATTGCCAGTACCAAAGCAGATTCACGCAAAGTGCAGGAATTTTTAGCCTTTGCGGAATTATCGGCACGTTCATTCAAGAGTATGCAACTATCGCAACCAATAACAAAGAACTAACAAAAAAAATACCCGTTTATATGGGAAAAGGAGCAACAAACAGCCTTTGAAACACCTCAGAGACTTAAACTAATATCAGCACCATACTTCGTACCCCGGATTTCAGAAACATTGTTTTGTTAGCGACAACAGCAATGGATATGCACGGACAGTCTGAGACAATGGAGATGACGAGGAAAGAGAGCGGTTATTTGATTTATAGAGCTCGAAGCATTTCAAGAAACATGAAAAAAACTACTCATGTGACCGAAGAAAGCATTTAGGCAATTAATTCAAGCTACTAAAACATTTCAACTATTTTTGGATCTCTCTCTCTTT